>OZ024742.1:171639656-171677156 GCA_964016885.1 Eledone cirrhosa
TGTGTGTGTGTATGACGGGTTTCCACTCACAAGGAATTGGTTAACCAGAGGCTATAGTAGCGAACACTAAGTACAAAATGTGAATGTACTGGAAACCATGTGGTTGCACCACTTTCTACCCAGTCAGTACGCAATTCTAGAGAATTGGTGCTAGTAACAAATATCATATGGTGTTTGATGTATGTCTTCCGTCAACGTTTTGTTTTGATTTTACATTTTACATGACCAGGGCTGACATTCTAAATATACGTTGTCTCTAAGGCGGGATTTTCACACATTTCTTTGATGTCGTTGACAGGAAGGGAAGGCCTAAAACAACGAGGAATACATCAACATGTGTAAGTATGTGTTTGCGTAAGTAGTGTGTGTATGTTTTTATCTGTAAAAGGGGGTAGCTTTTGAGATGATAAATTATGAGTATTCATAAGTACGTACACACACAAACACACGCATATATATATATATATATATGTATGAGGAGGCGGCGAATTGACAGTCGTAAGAACGTCGGATAGAATGATTTGCGGTATTCATTTCGGCTTTCTGCTCTCTGAGTTAAAAATCCTGCCGAGGTCAACTATACATTTCATTCATTGAAGGTCGATTTAAAATGTACCAGGCTGGTACTGGAGTCGATCCTTTTACTATATATGTTTCTTACTTCCATTCTCTCACTTTCAATGGAAGGCATCTGTTGTGTTCAGACCTGGATAGACGATGGGCTTCGGCACATTTTAAAAATACTCTGGAAACGCCGTATGGTGTTGCTTCTCCATACATACATACAGACATCCATGATTGCTGCAACTCGATTTCGAATAATGCCATCGCTTGATACTTAAGCATCACGGACGTGGCGTCTGTGAAAACCTCTCACATATGCACGTTAGTTTCTTGCGAATGCTGTTTCGTTGATCGAGCAACTAAAAGAAACCGACGGAGATCCATTCCATTCAATATATATAGAACTCTATTCAAAGTACCGTTACCAGATTCGCTAAAATAATTAACAAAATCCTCCAGTTTACGTTGACATTTAAATAAGAATCAATTCTTAGAACGGCAGGCTCTTGGAATTTTGGAAATGTATCGGAATTCGCCGAAAGCCTGTCTGTATTTACTGGCATTTTCTGTGTCTGTAAATTTGAGGATGTGTGTGTATGTGATTGAGAAAGAGAGAGAGAAATAGAGACAGTGTGAGATAGAGTCAGATAGAGAAAAATGACGGAGAGAGAGAGACAGGGAGAGAGCAAGATAGTAGGTTATGTGTGTTTTTGTGTCTTTAATATGTCTATATATATACATAGTGTTCTATTCATTATATCTATTAAGGTAGGGAGTGATAAATTAATAGAACACGTGTGTATCGGTGAGTACATAGTTAGAAAGTGAGAGACAGTGAAAAGAGAGAAATAAAGATATAAGAAAGAGAAGTGAGAATGATAGCTTCTATGTCTGCATATAAATACATTTCACAACACATACAAGTGAGTGAGCAGAGAATATAAATATATTTGATGCAGCGTAAGGTAAGGGAAAGTAGAAAGATAGCGAAAGGTTAAATATATTTGTTTCTGTGATAGACCAAATAGACAAAGAAGACTGCAATTTTTCTTTGTGTGCTAGCAGTCGCTGTTACCATGGCCTAATATTTTATTTTGGTAGCATAGACCATCAATATTCAGTCTTGATCAGAGCTGGGGTACCTGTGCTCTTAAGGTCACATATAGCTTTCTAAGTGCGGCAATCTGAAAGAAGCACAACCTTTGAAAGAAACTCATTGTGGTGGAGTATGTTTTGCTGATTTCCTTTTACATAATGTCTGCGTTTTCAACTCATTATCACTCGTAGATAACACGTGCATATTCATTAAGAAACATTGGATACAATTTGCGATTTCAAATAAGGTCATCCCACCTCAAAATTGACGATCATAATAATCAATCCGGGCGTCTGGGTCCACGCATGTCAGCACCCAGGCATATTTTAAACAACTTCTCTAGTATTATTTATAGTGATCAAGTATCATCATGATTATTTCCATTTAGACTCACACTTTTCAAATATCACTTGTATGCTTTAAAATTTACATTTGTAATCATATTTCATAAAATGACTGATGTTTAGAGAGAAAATATGTTTTATAAAATTTGACCTCCTTCAATGTCTGTTGATTTCCATGCGGCCTTTCAACATAAAAAGTTTCCCAACTCTTGGATTAGAGATTTAAAGGTCGCTACCCTTCTGAATTAGCATCTGCCGAAGAGCTTCCTTAAGATGAGAAATGTTTTTTTACCTCTATGTTTCTTTCAAGTAATGGTCTTCAATAAGAATGGTAAGGGAGGAGAAGAAAGTTATTTTCAAACCGTAGATATGACCTGAATTCTGCAACAGAGTAGAGTTCGCTAAAGCATTGAAAGACCAGGTTGATATGAATTCAAAACGCAAAAGATGCGGAACATGACATCCTGTTGGCGTACATATGTGTCCCTCAAACTATCTTCCAGTGACCCGAGGCAGAATATTTATCAAATTTCCCCCGTTTTAATAATATTTACAGTACAATGTACTCATGAAATACAATAAAATGGAAGAAACGGAAATAAAAAAAAGTGAAAACGGAAAAAAGCGTATTTGCTAAAACTAAAACAGTTGAAGAAAATTTGAAACGAACAAATTGTTCCGCTACATTTTGTACAAATTCACTTACTATCATATGTAAATTCATGAAAAGCATAATTAGTAGCCCATCAGCTCTATTGTAGAAGAAAATTCCTTCACCAGTGCAATACTTTGGAAGTAGAAAATAATATTCTATAGATAGTATACGGATCTTATCCTTATCAAAAGAGCATTGTACGTCCATTAATCGGCATGCGTAGTCCAATTTCAAATGAATATCTTAATGACGCTAGATATAACACCCAGGAAAATTGTTTTCAGTAATTCAACAATAAAGGATTAGTAAATATCAATAAGAAAATTCAGTTACGGACAAGATACGTAAATGTGTCTAGCTTGTATTCACCCCCAGGGGCATTGGCATAAGTTAAGCTATGTTTACATGCCTCTCTGATTTAGACATTTTTAGCTATATTTTCATTAAGATACTAGTGGCAAATAAGTTTCCATTTTCTCTGTTTGACACACACACACACACACACACACACACACACACACACACACACACACACACACAGACACACACACACACACACATATATATATATAAAAGTATAAAGTCTGTCATAAGCCAGGAGGTTTGTATGGCCGGTGCTTATCCAGGTTTCATGGCGTGAAGCGACTGTAAGTACAATATTTCCCTCTGGACAGGACGCCAGGTCATCGCAGGGTTAAACCTCCAGTTATTGCTGGTACTCATTTTCAGGTGAGCAACGCGAAATGATGCGTTTTGCTCAAGAACACGACATGCAACCCAGGAATCGAACCCACAACGTTATGATCGTAAGTTTACCATCTTTACCACTAGGCTACCTATAGTTTTTACAATACTGTTCACAATTTACGTCACCACAACATAACTCTGTATTATATTTCGATATTTATTACGCACTCACACACACACACATACATATATATATATATATATATAAATATATATATATATATATATATATATATATATATATATATATATATATATATATATATATAGTCTCCAATAAAAACACCTGCTACTTACGGCTACAAGAACTAAAGGACACACTCATAGGCGGGGACTACCCTGCATCACTAATTGACAATGGAATCCAACGTGCCCTAAAACTCAGTACCCAAGACCTTAGACACCCTAAAGTAACTCAACCGAAACTAAAAGCTCTTCCATACATCTCCACACACAACTCCCTCAACAATGAGGCCTTTGACACCCGTCTCCAGAACATCCCTGTGTTGAAAAAGGACCATAGAATGAACCAAATCCTACGAACACACGATATAATAAAGAGCAAAAGACAATCCAAGTCAATGAAAAACATCCTAACACATGCCAAAGTACTGCCAACCACAACAACGAAACCCACAGTAAAAAATGCGATAGACCCTAATATGGCATATGCATCAACCTAATAGAGGGTTCGGAATTCTATTTCAAAGAAGGACAACGTTTTATAGTAAAACACAATTTCACATGCGCATCAGAACATCTAATATATGTATTAATTTGCTCAGGCTGTCGAGAACAATACATAGGCCAGACCAAATCAGCCTCCGCCAACGCATGACTGTCCATAGATCCCAAATTAAAATACGGGAATACAGGAAAATACCACTGAGTGAACACATTGATACCTGTGCCGCCCCAAATCATCCCAACTTTAGAATCTTTCCCCTCTACAAATTTAAAGATAATGCCACCCACACCCAGCGCATCAGCAATGAATCTCACTTTATTAACAAATACGGACCCCATCTAAACACTTCTCCCTAAGACGAACCCACAACATACACACGTCAACATACATACCTACATCAGCATACATCTCTATCCACATATAAACACAATGACATACGTAAAGACACATGTTCTATGGTGCAATACAAATATACACAAATTTGCATACCTTTTGATGTCTATAGATATAAACGTGAAGACACACACACATACATATACGCACACATGCATTGCACACTGATGGGCACATACGTATTTGTACACAAGTATTCCAATACGGCAAGGCCTAATGGATTCACCTTGCAGTACGTACAATCTCGACACTCACACACACCTTGGTATTATGCCAATACTATATATCATTTCACACCTTTTATTATTAAGGTTTTTGATGTTCTATTGAGAGAATCGTTTTTACTGAAAATATCGAATAATGTACACCATTTTTACCAGTATCACAAAAATACTGGTTCACCCACACACACACACACACACATATATATATACACCCACACACATACACACACACACACACAAACACACACTTCTCCGTATAAGACAATAGTTGAAAAATATCTTTTAACATGTTAAAATATCCCACACACACGTACAGACACATTCCTACTGACCATCCCTCTACCAGGAATTAATCTGCTACACACACACACACACACAGACATATATATATACACACACACACATATATACACACACATATACACACGCTTACATTAACATACAAAGACACACACACACACACACACACACACACTTGTCTTAATATGCATTTGAACTGTCAACAGGCTGCGGTTCGCACACACATCCCTGCTGACCATTATCACAACAACGAACCTCTTTACTACTACTACTACTACACACACACACACACACACATATTTGTCTTGAAAGACTTATTTTTCAGTGACTTCTCAATCAGCCGAGAAAAACCTACATTTGTCGCAAAATCAATTTTTAACATTTACATGACCTCTACCGACCAATCAAAATTGTTTTGACCACAAGAATTTTTTCATACATCTGGAGCCACTTTTTTTTTTACATAAAAAAGGTAGAATTTCTAAAACTAATCAGATTAGAGCAAACATCACGGGCGCTCTATCTCAAAATTATTTTTGGAAAGCATTAGAAATGCGCAACCGGTAAAACTTAAAACCAAAACTGAATACTAAACAATACTATTACTAATTTTTACTTATTCCTAATTAAACTATTTTTCACTGCTAACAATTTGTCAGCATTTTCTTTTCCTTTTACCAATATATATATATATATATATGAATAAAGCTAGTCCTTCATCAGTGATCTTCCAACCATCATTGGTATTTCATCGCTTTAAAGACCATATACCTCCGGTTGGTGCGAGCAACGGCTAAAAAAAGTCGTGGGGACACGTAAATAAAGGGGACATGAGAGTGTAAACAAACAAAGATGGTGAAGCAACGAAAAGTGAGATATATATATATGTATGTATGTGTGTGTGTGTGAGTGCCTAATAAATATCGAAATATAATACGGTGTTATGTTGTGGTGACGTAAATTGTAAACAGTATTGTAAACACTACTACTTTGTTATTTTTTTTAAAAGAATGATACAGGTTTTCCATATTTTATTCACAATCTGTATTACCATGACAACGTAATTCGATTAAAAATTACATTCATTCAGATTTTCGTCTTTTTTGTTACTAGAATTCATACCGTATGTATTACAATTGTTTACACTATCATATTCTGTTTTAAGACTGAAATGGCAGAGACGGCCGGTTGATGGGTAAAACAATTGGCTTTAAACGTTCAGGCTTTTAAAATTTCTGCGTTCAAATCTCACTGATTCCAAATTTCACTTTTTCTCCTTAAGGTACTTTTTGAAATCTCATATATGTATATATGTATGTATGTGTGTATATATGTATGTATGTATCTGTATATATGTATGTATGTGTGTGTGTATGTATATGGAGAGATTACTCTGGTGCTTTATGGTCCACCTGATTCCTTACCGCATTTTCTTTGTTATATATATATATATATAAATGATATATATATATATATATATATATAAATGATATATATATATATATATATATATATAAATGATATATATATATATATATATAAATGATATATATATATATATGTATATAAATGATATATATATATATATATATATATATATATATATAAATATATCTATATATATATATATATATATATATCATAATCGTACTTTTAATTCAAAACGTGACATATGTCAGAAACCGTGAATAAATATATATTTATTTTATTCTTGTGATATTATTTTAATCGATGATTATTGAAGTAATGTATGGGTTCATATTGTCATGCTGTCATTCCGCCATTCCATGACATTGCCGTTCCTGCCTTATACTTATACACATAGGTATATTACATCTTTTCTAAAAAAAATGTTTCAAAGAATATAAAATAATCTACATTTATGTAATTAGTCTCATACACTGTTGCCTGAAGACCGAAAACATGAAGCTGGCAATTATAATTTGTGAAGCTCTAGGTTCAAAATATTACTACACATTGATACACACACACACACACACACACACACACACACACACACACACACACACACACACACACACACACACACACACACACACACACACACACACATATATGTATATAAACATACATATATGTAGGAGGTGAGTTTTATTGTAGTACAATAAAGCAATGCATATATCGGATAAGAAGCACTCTACAGTTTGTAGGACTGGAGTATACATAATATATAAGATCAAAAGATGGTTAAATGAGTTCCAAGTATTTTATTATGCGCATTTCAAAAACAAATATCATCATGCAATAACATTTGTGTTTTGATCAGATAAAATAGGAAGATATGATATGAAGGTTAAAAACACTTGTGGATAGTGCAGTTTTAAATCAACATACATATATAAATAAACATACATATATATATATATATATATACAAGCACACACAAATACGCACACACACACATACATATATAAATATTTATATATATGCATGTATATACATACATATATATTCATATATATATATATATATATATATATATATATATATATATATATTCACGCACTCACATGCATATGCGTGTATGATTGTCTGTATATATATATATATATATGTACGTATATATATATATATATATATAATATATAAATATATATATATATATATATTTCGTTTCTGAATTTGTTTAGCAAGATTCTTTATCTGAAAACGTGTGCTGAAACCGATATTGTTATGCTTTGGGAGGGTCATGTTGCCAAAAGAAACACACGCACAGTTGCTTTCACTCCAATTTATTATAAATTAAATTTATAAATTTAAGAATTTATAAATTTCCGGTTGGTTGGTTGGTTCCACAACCAGATGATTATTCATATATTGTCAAAGTTCTTTAGTCACACATTCTATTACCTCTTCAGTGACTGGGGATTATTTTCTTTGTTTGTGTGCCTCTCCTTTGTTCTGTCCTACGCCATTTTGTTTTTGTGTGTGTTGTGTGCTTAGTTTGCGCATGTGTTACATCCGGGTGTCTGTGTGTGATTATATTTGTTTATTTATTTGTTTATTTACATGTTACTGTTTGGGTGTTTGTTCTATCTGTGTGTGTGTTTTCGTTTTGTCCTTAATTGTAAGATGTGATGTTGCTGTTCCATTCATGTTTTCCATTTTGGTTGGAGTTCCTGTATGTTTATTGCCTCTGTGATTTGTCTAAACATTGCGTCTTTTCTGTGTGTAGATTCTATTTTTATTTATATGTTGTCTAATTTACCCTTATGTTCTCTTTTAGCATGTTGGTAGAGTACAGATGATTCTTTACTATCTTGAAGCTCTCGCCAGTGTTCATTTATCCGTTCCCCTCTACTACGAGCTGTCCCACCTATGTACAATATATTCTTATCTCTACATTGTCCTTCAGTACATCTTATGCTATATAATACATTTCTAGTTTTATAGTTAATTGTACATTGTTCAAGAATGTGACACGCACTTTAACATAACATCTCGACAACTACACTTCATAAAAGAATGTGCCTCGTCGCGAGTTTACACCAACACCATCAACACCGATGTAAGAAGATTACAACTCACCAAAAAGCAAGCAGATAGACTAAAACGAACACTAATTCTAAATATAAAAAAGAAGATTTACAGAGAATTAAGTCATCAAGAAAAAGATAAGCGTAACCTAATACAAGAAATAACCAAGAGAAAAATTAATATTTATAAACCTTATATGTCTTGAAGAAAAGTACATTGTTCAAGAATGTGACAAGCACTTTAACAAGAAACTAAAGTGGCTCAAACAGATAAACCTAAATCAAGATACTTTAGAGAATATCGATAGATATTCCGATAAAATTGACGGTATAAATATGGCCGACATCTCATTAACAGATGAATTCAACAACAACAACACAAATATATACGGCAACACTACAGTCGACACTGAAGAATTATCAATATTACAGCTACCACCTAAATATGCCACATATAATAAGGTAAATATGATAAAATGCTTGTCAGAAATAGAAAAATCATTTACAAAATTACGTTGGAGCCTCAAAAACAAAAACAAAAAGGAAAGTAACAATATACGCACACACACACACATACAACACACATCCCAACAACAACAGACACACAGACACAAAAACAACAATAACAACAACACACACATCATCATCAACAATAATAACATACTCAGAAACAACAACAACAGACACGCAGACACAACAAGAATAACAACACACACAACAATAATAACATGCACGGAGACAACAAAAACAACACACATCAACAACAGCACACATCAACAACAACAACAACAACAACAACACACACATTCTATGCCACCACAATCCTAACAAACATACAGACACAGAAAACAGGTAAAGACAGTAACACTGATATAAGGGAAGGTAATAGGATTGAAAGGAGAAGGGAGACTATCAATACTGACAGAGAAAATAACCAGGACGTACACACAGACACACAAAATAGAATTGATAATAACAATGAACCAGGGGAAAGAGACAGGAGTAATAATGAGAGACTTTGAAACAACCATGAGGCTGTTGTTGGAAATAGAAATAGAAACAACACAACTAACAATAACAATAGCAATAGTACACATAAAGCAGCAGCCTGGAACTCTACTTTTTATAATCCTTCCGATAAGTCTTTCGAACTACGACGAGTCGACGCCACAACTTTAGCTTTTAACAAACGCACGCAATTGCCGTCGCAGGTCGATGAACTAACAGAAGCACAATTTAGTATATTTAGATCTGAACTTAGAACTATTATAGAACAGTATAGCAAGAAGCAAAATAGAATGGAGGCCCCGCAACTGGGAGAACAATCTGCAAATGGCTTACGTAACCTCATGCGGCGCTCGCGTAATGGAGAGATTGCAGGTTTCCAACAAACAAGTCTGGCAGAATGTCGGTTGACAGTCTGTCCAACTACATCCAGGTAATGCAACCCCACATCACTAACACAAGAGAAGTAACACAACAAGAGCATGAGGATAGGGAAAAAACCCTCAATGCCCATATGATGATGTGGACAAATATAATGCAGCCCAACAAAAGGACTGCCAACAACTTCCAGGCCTGGAACAATGACGTGCCAGCGTTGTATGGGCTTAGAAAAGACCACAAAACGAGCAGTGACCCTGTCACAGGACTACCAACACGGCCATACTGTGGAGCTAACATTGCTAGTAACTACAGACTTTCCTATTTCCTCTCCCTGATCATACGCCCCATCATTGAAAAGTCGCCAGATATATGTGACAGCACGGAGGACATCCTCAGCAGAATCGGCGAGAATAACCGATCTAGGGACCTAACACACTGTATAATAGGTAGTATGGATGTTGTGTCCCTGTATCCATCTATTGACGGAGATTTTGCTGTGGAGAAATGCGTATAAATGATCAGTGAGAGCAATGTTGAATTCCGTGGGATTGATACCAGTGAGCTGGGACTCCTACTTAAACTTACCTATAGTAATGATTATCTAGATACATATGACCTTAGCAACCTGTGCCCTACAAGACCAGCAAGAGGCAGACCACCTACCATTACCTCAATGGCCAAGAAAGCCCACACAGATAGATGGAACGGGTGGACCAGAGCCATACGGACCCCCGAAAACTACGATGAACTAAATAAAATGATTGCACATGCGGTGGGGGCCAGTATAAAATTAACCCTTAAGGAACATATGTTCAAATGTAATGGAAAAACATATGCCCAAGAGGAGGGAGCAGCCATTGGTATTAGCATTGCAGGTGACATAGCTAACTAATTCATGGTATGGTGGGACAATAGACTTAAACTTAAACTTAAAGAACAATTAGATGACAGCAACCTCTTAACCCTGATAATGTACTCCCGCTACGTTGATGATATAAACATCGTAGTAACCCCCCCCCCCCCCCCACTAGAGAACAGTCAGGAATGAGAGACAAACACCATGGAAAGCATCCAGCAAATAGCTAACTCCATCCACCAGAGTATTAGAGTTACTATAGACTACCCAAGCAAACACCCCAACCATCGATTACCTGTACTAGACACAGAGCTCTGGTTAGATACCATTAATAACAAAAAACAAATCCTTCATTCCCATTATGCCAAACTCATGACTTCCAAATATCTGATCCACCGAAACTCAGCTGTTTCGGACCATACCAAAATCAACATACTGATTGCGGATTTGGTACGGGTGATGAGAAACGTGTCCTGCATGTGCAACCCCGAAGAACTAGAGAGACACATAGAACACTTCATCTACCGTATGCAGTTCTCTGGTTACAATCAGAGAGATAAAATCAGAGTATATAGAGGAGCCAGAACCAAATGGGGAAATAATGGTAACTAATGATACAAATGGGACCTGCCCCTTGTATAAGAGCAAATTTTGGAATAAAATAGAAAGAACTAGGAATAAGGTTAATAGAATAAACTCATGGTATGATAGCAATAAATACCAGAGTGTAATGTTCGTCGATACAACCCCTAGAGGTGAATTAGCTTACAAATTTAGAAGGGCCCTAGATAAATATAAACTGAATATTAAGATAGTAGAAAGACCAGGTACCTCCATAAAACACTTATTAGCAATACATACCCTTTTCAAAGACGTCCCTGTATAGATAAGAAATGTATAATCTATAAATTAACTGTAAAACTAGAAATGTAGTATATAGCATAGGATGTACTGAAGGAGAATGTAGAGATAAGCATATAGTGTACATAGTTGAGACAGCTCGTAGTATAGGGGAACGGATAAATGAACACTGGCGAGAGCTTCAAGATAGTAAAGAATCATCTGTACTTCACCAACATCCTAAAATAGAACATAAGGGTTAATTAGAGAACATAGAAATAAAAATAGAATCTACGCACAGAAAAGAAGCAATGTTAAGACAAATCACAGAGGCAATAAACATAAATGAACTCCAACCAAAATTAAATAGAAAACATGAATGGAACAGCAACATCACATCTTACAATTAAGGACAAAATGAAAACACACACACACACATAGAACAAACAACCAACCAGTAACATGTAAATAAACAAATAAATAAACAAATATAAACACACACAGACACCCGGATGTAACACATGCGCAAACTAAGCACACGACACACACAAAAACAAGATGGCGTAGGACAATATATGAATAATCATCTGGTTGTGGAACCAACCAACCAACCGGAAATTTATAAATTCCTAAATTTATAAATTTAATTTATAATAAATTGAAGTCAAAGTAACTGGTGCTTGTGTTTCTTATAGGCAACATGACACTCCCAAAATATAACAATATATATATAATGTGTGTTGTGTGCGTGTGTGTATAAGCAGAGAGATATTTAATTTGTTAGTAATTCAAACAATTTATTTATAACAGATTCGAAGCACTCAACAAGTTTACTGGAGTATAATATCAATGATATTAATAAATGGAAACCATATTTATATAAACATATTTATTTTATTATATATAGTTCAAGAATACCAAAAAAACTTTGGTACGCCCTCATCAGATAAAATACAAAATTTGTTTCATAAATAGTGACCTATCCTATTAACCAAACCTTATCGGTTCAGGTTCTGAACCGATTTTCTATTTTATCTGATGAGGGCGTACCAAAGTGTTTTGGGGTACCCTTGAAATATGTATAATAAAACAAATATGGTTTTATAAATATAGTCTCCATTTATTAATATCATTGATATTTATATATATATATATATATATATATATATATATATATATATATATATATATATATATATACGAGTTTATATGTATGTGAGTAACCCTGTGTATTTACTAATTGCAGTATTTCTCTGTTTGGTTCTTCGTCCTTCACCTTCAGTTAATTGTTGCGAACGTTCAGCCTCGTACTTAAAGTAATTCCTGTAATTCAAATTATGTCCTGCTACTTCACACGTCATAACTAAACCACCTTTCATTAAGAAATAATTAAACGATATCTTTTTGCAATTTCATGTCAAATATGTCTATGTGGTCGAGAGGTTCGCTTCGCAATCAAGTGGTTTCGAGTTATGTCTCTCAGCGTGGCATTTATGTTGAAATAATCTTGAGGAATGAAATTTCGTAGACGAAAATTACGGAAGCCCGCTTCTCAAGTATATAATATAATTAGCCGTGGAAGCCCTCTAAGCACTAAATTGAAATAATAAAATAACTCATCCAAACAACAATCGTCACATACATATATATGCGTCTATGTTGGTTATTTACCAGTTTCGATGTCTGTTTTAGTTGTTTGCTCAAAGGAAATGGCTGCTAGTGAACTTAGCATGGAATGGGTTGTGCGTACAAAAGACACCGGTACACCTAACGTTATGATATCGATTCATCGTCACATGTAGTTTTTGAGGCGTTTGGTGAGATATCTCTTGCTTTTCTTTTAACCTCCAACATATTAATGTCCCAAATGTTTGCTTTTTGAAAGAAAAGCACGAAAGTTTCCAATATACATGTGTCTTTTGGCTGTAAATTTAGTTGCTTTCATGACACTGTTACCAACATAAGACGATTTAGTTGAATTTTCTTGAAAAGTTGAAAATATATTTTATAAGACTATGCTTACTGAAGACGTAGACTGCTTGAATTTACTAATTAGCCATTTTAATTATAGTGATTAGTGTATGTGTGCGTATGTATGTGTGTGTATGTGCGTATATATGTGTACATATGTGTGTGTATGTGTGTGTGTGTTTGAGTGTATAAACGTCAAGTTATAATTTCGTATTTTAGTTAATTGTATAGAAGCAGAAAATTCTGTTCAAGTTTGTTATTCTGATATGGAATGTGACCTCGCCCATTACACACACAAACGCACATACACACAGCTATATATATATAAATGTAAGTGTCTATGAATGAGAGTGTGCATGTGTATGTGTGTGTATGTGTGTAATATTTGGTCTTCTATTGACTGAGCCAAGAAAATAACCCAGCATGGTGTTGGATTTTTTTCTCAAAATATCGTGAAATTTAAATGAACAGGTGTACAGTCTGCACTGGATGAGGACAGACAATACACGCTGAGTCATTGGCAGAGCTGTAGTAGTATTAGTAGTACTGATGGTGGTGTTGGTGTTAGTGTTGTTAATAGTAGAGGAGGTGGTAATGCTGGATGTTTTAGTAGCATTCGTATTAGCACTTGTATTGGGTACGCAATTATGATAAAAACAGAACACATGGAAAGTATACACGAACCAAATAATAATAATAATAATAATGAGGAGGAGGACGAGGAGGAGAAGGATGAAGGGGAGGAAGTGGAAGAGGAGGAGGAGGGAGAGGAGGAGGAGGAGGAGGAGGATATTAATAATAATAATAAGAATAATCAAATAAATGAATGCACAAATAAATAGACTGAAATATAAAGAGTGACTCAGCAAGACGAGAAGTTATATGAAACAGTTGGAAACATTATAATTTTCATTTCTTTATTAACTTAACATTTCAAGTTGTCTACTGACGTTTCTAAAAGTATATCTTGCCCCTACCCTCTACACACACGCACAGGTACACACACACACACACACATATATATTTATGCTCACAAACACGCCATTATATGCATATAAGTACATACCTATATACATATAAGTATACATATATAAATACATATATGCATATAGACATACGTCTAAATATATATAAATCCTTACATATATGTATTCATATATTCTATATTAAATTTTATTATATATATATATATATATATATATATATATATGTGTGTGTGTGTGTGTGTGTGTGTGTGTGTGTGTGTGTGTGTATAACATTATAATAATAATAATAATAATAATAATGATTTCTTAATTGGCCACAAGGGCTGACATCAAGAAAAACATTACAGACGGCACAGGACGGTACGGTGTGGGTTTTGTGCGTGTAAAGATTTGTTATTATTTATATAAGAAAAGAAGAAAAAAAGACATAGAAACATATATATAAACAATAAAAATGAAAATTGAAACAATAAAAAATTCCCCAATAGGATGGGGGGAACCTCCGATGGTTACTCAATAATAATAATAATATAATAATAATTGTTTCTACTTTTGGCACAAGGCCAGCAATCACCCACTGTATTACTGGTACTTTATTTTATCGACCCCGTAAGGATGAAAGGCAAAGTTAACCTCGGCGGGATTTGAACTCAGAATGGAAAGGGTTGTAACTCTTTGCGTCAAAGCATGACGTCCGACCCTCTACCGATACTGCCAATCCACCACCTTTAATAATAATAATAATAATAATAATAATAATAATAATAATAATAATAATAATAATAATAATAATAATAATTGTTTCTACTTTGGGCACAAGGCCAGCAATTTCCCAGTACATTACTGGTACTTAAACAAAAGGCAATTTCTTTAGTCCATCACCATTTATTTTATTATACGTATGGTTTATGTATAACATATGTCAAAACATGTTCTCTTCAGATAAAATCCAGAGGAGGTATAGATATCATTTGATATGTCGGTAGTCAGACGGGCTATTCATTTCGGTGACCGGTGAGTATATGCCTGAATAAGTGCTCGACTCAGAAGATGAGGGGTAAAAAATGTTACTGTTGGTGTTGACGTTTTTGAACTGGTTAAAGTATGACGTTACCAGATTGATAAAATAAATCAAAAGAAAACAAGTATGGATATTAGTCTATATATTTATCACTTAGGTTAGATTAACTTAGATACTAAATCGAAATTATAGAAAGTAAAACAAATATTCAAAGATGCTAAAGTTATAATTGTTTCTACCATTGGCACAAGGCCAGCAATTACGCCAGTAAATTACTGGTACTTTATTTTATCGACCCCGTAAAGGATGAAAGGCAAAGTGAACCTCGGCGGGATTAGAACTCACACCATAAAGGGGCGTAACTCAATGCTGCAAAGCATGGCGTCCGACCATCTACTGATACTGCCAATCCCCCAATGAAACTATATAATAAAGAAACATTTTAAATTACTAATTTCGTAGTCAATTTATCTTTTAATACATATTATATGAGTGGAAAAAAATATTTAACAGTTGGCGTTGATTATACAATTAGTTCGAAGGTAAATGTGTGTGTATTATAGCCTAATTTATCATTTTATGTTAGAATTAATTCACTTAGATACTATTTAAAATTTAAGAGAGATGTTAAATTTATAATGAAGAAATATTATATTACTTATTTCAAGATCTATTTAAGATTATTTATATTTTAACAACAAATTAGCTTAAAACTATATATAAAGAAATGTTGTATTGCTTTCAATGTATATTGAGCATTATTTAAATTTTAACTAAATACATTATGAAAAGTTTTGCCGAATTTGTGAAGACAAGAACTAAAGATTTCAGAGCGTTTATTTATAATTGTTCTGGTACAGAGGTCACAACCCTTAGGATAGATGCATTTTCATAAGAAAAAGCATGAGGAAGTTTCCGGCACGGAAATGAATATTCAAAAATATTATTTTAAAGCGACCAAAGGGGTGGATTTGCAGTATCGGTAGAGGGTCGGACGCAATGCTTTGAGCTTTGACGTATAGAGTTACGGCCCTTGCCATTCTCAGTTGAAATCCCGCCGAGGTTAACTTTGCCTTTCATCCTTACGGGGTCGATAAAATAAAGTACCAGTAATGTACTGGATAATTGCTGGCCTTGTGCCTAACGTAGAAACAATTATTTTAAAGCGACCAAATAAATTCTAAATCAATTCTAGATCAACTAACTTTCTTAAATTGAACAAATATATATATATGTATTTCCACAATTGTACGTATATATACATTTACACACACACACACACACACACACACACACACACACACACACACACACACACATATATATATATATATATATATGCATAACATCTACTTAAATGTAATATGAACGGTAAATGTTAAAAATATGGTCTGGATATGAATGTTAAGCTGAAACCTTACAGTTACTTGTAGGTCATAATGTTTCAGGATAAAATCCTTTCACAAAAATGTTAATAGAATTATCTAGTTCGGGGTCGTATATTTCTGTTGGTCCTAATCTACTTTTTGAAATCTCAAGCATATCTCCCCAACATATATATATATATATATATATATATATATATATATATATATATATAGCTACCCAGGTATTTGAAGTCGTCAGCTTGCCTGATTATATCGCCGTTTAGACTTCGCATACCAACTGAGGAGTCTTGGTTCAGGCAAATATATTCTGTTTTGCCTGCGTTGACATAGAGTCCGATTTCCTTTGCAACTGATTTGATGCTGTGAAGTAGTGATGTTGCATCCTTAAGGTAGTCAGCGAGGACCGCTAAATCATCCGCATTGGTGATTTTCTGAGCTGCATGGCGTCTACACTTTCGCTTTGTGAGAGTGAAACCAAGCTCGAAGTTTTCGTCCAGGGCTTTTCTTAATACATAGTCGAGGCAGATGATAAAAATATATGGGGCAAGAATATCCCCTTGGAAACTGGAGAAAAAGCTAGACGAGGCAAACACACGTATGCTCCGCGCTGCTTTGAGCGTGTCTTGGAGGGAACAGCCACAAATAAGGATCTCTATGGCAATATACCACCTATCAGCAGGTCAATACGTTGACAGAGACTCAGATTTGCTGGCCACTGTTGGCGCAGCAAGGAAGAAATAGCAGGTGATATGTTGTTATGGAGTCCATCTCATAGAGCAAGAAACGCTGGTCGTCCCAAGAAGACATACGTCAAACAACTTGAGGACGATATTGGATGCCCTGCGGAAGAACTGGCAAACGCTATGAGAGACAGAAATGGATGGAGGAAACGTGTCCTAGAAAGCCGAGCAAGCTCGACCTGAGAGAGAGAGAGTGAGGGGGGGGGGGGCGTATATGCGTAAATATATGATATATATATATATACGTATATATGTAAATAAATGTTACTAACGTTTGCCGTTCCTGCCAGTAAGAGAATGGAACTTGTCATCATTGCTGCCAAAGGTTTCACTAATCAATATGTCCACTAATATGGAATAGTTCTGTCGATACGTTAAAATTTATATGTTGAGGAAATATTTATCGGAGTAACATTACACAGAAAATAATATATATATCTATATATATATATAGAGAGAGAGAGACAGAGAGAGAGAGAGGGTGGGGTGAGAGGGAAAGAGAGAGAGAAGAGGAAAGTGAGAGGGAGGGATTATCTGCGGTGCTGAGACCTCGGAGACCTCGGTTCATAGAAATGCATGGAGAGACTAAGATTTTGTATATATATAGGAATAACCCATACAGCGACGCCGTGGTCGGGATATACCGATCGCCCTCCATACAAACACACACACACAAATATATACATATATATATATATATATATATATATATATATATATATATATATATATATATATATATATAAAGATATATATGCATCACTGCACCGATTGTGTTGTTATTTCTGTTTACCTTTTACATACATATATATATATATATATTTACCGTGACGATGCGCTCCTATTAGTTAAGAATATGAATAACCAGAATTTAGAAAGGATGCGTAAAAATATCAGAAAACTTTTTAAAGAACTAGGATTAAATATTACATTTGAATATAACCTCAAAGAGGTCAATTTCCTTGATGTTACTTTCAATCTCAATACAGATACGATTAAACCGTTCCATAAACTAAATGAGAACCTTAAATATGTAAATACGAGTTCTAACCATCCACTCTCTATAATTAAATCCATCCCTAGAAATGTTTCTCTTAGAATCTCCCGCCTATCGTCCAACCAACAAACCTTCAAAGAACATGCCGAGTATTATGATGATGCACTTAGGAAAGCCGGTCACCTAGATAATATAGAGTATATAGTCAATGATCACCAAAACACCCAAAATAAATCACATAGGAGTAGAAATAGCACAGAATCACCACCATACATACACTACCGCAATAGACACAATAATAGTCGCACACCACCAAACAGAAGGCGATGTAAGGAGTATATCTGGTACAACC
Organism: Eledone cirrhosa; assembly: GCA_964016885.1. Classification (NCBI taxonomy): domain Eukaryota; kingdom Metazoa; phylum Mollusca; class Cephalopoda; order Octopoda; family Eledonidae; genus Eledone; species Eledone cirrhosa. The sequence goes on from OZ024742.1 coordinate 171,658,702, forward strand.
CGGTCTATAACAAATCTATTAAAACCAATCTACCCTCAAAATTCTTTCGATTAGTTAGAAAACACTTTCCAACATCACATAAATATAATAAAATCTTAAACCCTAACACCATCCGACTTTCATATTCAACCGCCCCTAATATTGAACAACATATAAAAATGCTTAACGCAAAACGGTTGTATAAACGCCTTCCAACACATAACAATACACGTAAAACATTAGCTATAACATCACAAAACAACAAACAACATCCTGTTCTACATAAGCAACCTCATCAACCCATCCATGGCAATACAACAACGCAAAATTGTAATTGCAACTGTGTCCAACCAGGAATGTGTCCGTTGAACAACCAGTGTCTTGAACGCAACATCGTATACAAATGTACTATCGAATCGGATAGACAGAAGTGGTACTATGTGGGATCTACAGCCACCTCCTTTAAATCACGCCTTTATAGACATCGTTATTCGATAAAACATGAAAACCAGCGTTATGTAACAACACTCGCAGACAAGGCTTGGCAGCTGCGTGAAAATAACCAACAATTTCACCTAAAATGGGATATAATAGCGACTGCCCCCCCATATTCCAATGGACAGGAATTTTGTAGATTATGTAATGTAGAATTATTTTGTATTATGAAATCCAAAAACATTTTATTAAATAACAGAATAGAGCGATCGTTATACTGTAACCATCGCTTAAAATCTACATTTTCATATTATAAATACTACCAGGATTGAACGCCTGTCTCTATCCCCGTTTGATTGTCAAAATAGATATGAACATTCTTTATTAGTCTTAATTCTATCAACTCTTCTATTATTTACCTTTTAATACAAACTGCTATAGATAAAATGAGATTTCTGATTTTTTGATTCAATTCCCTAGAGCAAATACCAGCTGACCACTAGCATTGATGTTATTTAGTAGCAATCGAAATCTCCCCCTTCCCCTATTGACACTTTATGATTAATACTACTGCACCAAATGACCAGCCCTGTCCACTGTCCAGTTGGTCAAGTAGAGATTAAAATCGGCACCCCCAAAATTCTTATTTAGATTTACTCATGGTATTCTCATTAAAAACCCATTATATACTTGTTTAGCAGTAAATTATTTTACCATCTGTCATATTCTATCCCCTCTGTTCCTTCCTCTTTTACTAATATAAATACTTCAATTTTTCTGATTTTATCCAGTTTATCCAAAATCTCTGAAGAAGTGACAACTGATTATACATTTGCTATCGAATACTTGCTAACATTATATGATTACGCAAGCAGCGATACATAGGTATTCGGTCTGTTACAGAAACATATGTCAATACCTAATAAATTCCTTTTTTAACAAAAGCACTTTCATTTTATATTCATCCTTTCTATATATATATATATATATATTAGTTTATTAGAAAGATCGAGTATCGAAAAATCGGCGCACGAGTTAACGAAAAACGAAATCCGATATGAGCGGCAGAGGGCTCAATAATTCAGATGAATCAGAGCTATAACTATCGTTAAAATACCGTCACATATAGAACAAGTCTACAATCAACCATACGATTTAAAATCGATAAAGGAAGATTCGGGCCAAACAGATAAAAAATATCAATAAAACAATACGTCAATAATTTAAATGAATGTAAAATCATACCCGGACCCACTAGAAAGGTGTTAAATCTAGCTTCATGGGTTTCTGTAAATCCTTAGACAGTACTCTATCAGCTCACATATAAATATAAAAGCCTACTAGAATAAGTGGAATGGAGTTTACGTTGTCAACGAGTTTTATCCTGGCGGCAAAGGAGTCAACTAGCGGTGAAAAACGCACATGGCATTAGACAAGGGAGATGACCCCCATATCCGCGAAAATAATTCGAGTGAATGTGGAAATACACATATCGAATTAGAGTGCTCAATAGACATGTTAAAATAAAACAAAAGCTATTCATCACTCAATAGAATCGACAAAATATGAGCAATAAAATTAACTGGTTCACCACTGGATAGAACTGGTCATTCCGTATGGTCAATCCTGGTGTAATATTGTGAAGAGTACTCAACGCAGTGCAGTTCACCCATCTTCGTTTGTGTAGTTGGTAGTGTGAAAACGGAGTTAATTATAAATGAAATAAAATAACAGGAGGCTGGACTGGTATAAATCCCTGAAAGGTTTATTATACTATGATCATTTCAATGACCGGGTTCCATATGAATCCGGTGATATCATCAGGTATTGGAATATAACAAAGGAGTATGTAAAAAACCATGGGTCCTAAAAATCAGAGACAGATACAAAGAGGACGACTGACCAACTAGCTCCTCAGGCTGCCACCCTCAAAGTATGATCATAGTATAATAAACCTTTCAAGGATTTACACCAGTCCAGCCTCCTGTTATTTTATTTCATTTATATATATATATATATATATATATATATATATATATACATATATATGTATATGTGCATCTATATATGTATATATATATATATATATATATATATTGGGAGCTATCACTCAATTTCACAACCTTTATAAATGGATATTTACCAGAGCAAATATATATCACGGATCAAATAACAGTAACATTAATGTAGTTAACTGTGGAGTTCTGTGACTAGTCCAAAATATAATTGGAATTTAGGAAATGTTGGTCGGTTGAGCAGTGCCTGTTAGCCATAATTTGCAGAACTCTTGATTAATTTATAATAAAATAAGTATTTTTAAATTTGGCACAAAACAAGAAATTCGGAGCACAGGGAAAAGTTGTTTAAATCGAACCAGTGACTTGATAACAGCTGTACCGGAGAGAATTCTAGCTGGATTTTATCTCCATGAGGTTTAAATGCACAACAATTCTCCCTTATCCCAGTGCTTAGAAGGTTTCAGTAGAATGGCATCTATGTATCATGAACTAGATGAAGTTCGTCCATCTCAGTGTGTAAGGAATTAAGCGCCGAATCACTTGCATCTAACTTCTTTTCAGAAGGCCTTCTGCTGCAGCTCTTTCCAGATTTTCTAACTACAAATAAATCTTTCAATACATTTTCAAATTTTGGAATTGTATAAAATGCACACTGTGAGTCTAATGAAGCCGAAAATACACCCCAGTCGTATACAAGCAAAGAGGGACATCATTAGAAAGTAGGTATATCTTCTACATTATTTATCGAATTACGAAAGTGACGAAAGGCCTTTGCCAAACAGGCAAATGAAATTGGAATATGAAGTACTGTAAATAAATACCACAAAACTTTTAATACGATGTTACAGCGATGATGCCATCGAGGTCCCGATATCAATCTACATTTAATAATAATGAGGTCATATAAAAAGCTTATTAAAGGTGTTAAACCCCAGTGTATGATTAACTAATATTAAACATCTATACATTTTGATACAGTAAGTTGGCAGAGACGTTAGAGCGTCAGATTAAATATATCAAAATTTATCCAGGCTCTCTCTTTTAGAGTTCAAATTTTCAGAGTCTAACTAAGTCGCAGTCAGACCATGTCCTGAGTGTTAGTTTCAAATACTGTAGCTGTTGCAACTAGGAGAGTGTACCAACAATAGAAGGACACGTAGAAACCTTTTTTTGTTACCCAATCTAACGATCAGCTTCTTTCCATTTGTATTTCCTTTGTCTCAGATGTTAACGACATCTAGATTAAATTGATTCAAATATTAGGCTGGAACTTCATGTTATTGACCATCGAAAAACGAATGACCAAGTTGACAGGGTTGAGATTTGAACTCCGGAGGTAAAGTGCTTTAAATAAATACGCTAACAATTCTGTCCAGAGCTCTAAAAATTCTGCCATTCCTATCAGTATAATGCCAATGATGACTCATATGAAGATTATGATGATGACAAAGCTGAAGATATAGATAATAATGATGATGATGTCTATATGATGCAAATGATTAAATCTGGTTTTTGTGTATATGACGTGTATATCATATTAATGAATATATGATGATAAATATACGGTGATAATAAAGGTAATGATGTCGATCATGATGATATATATGATGATTACGTATATATGGTGGTGGTGCTGTGTATATGAGGATGATTTTATAATGATGAAGTATATGATGATGATTCTGATATGTATAGCATGATGAATGTAATGCTACTGCTACTGATGATGGTGATGTTGGGGAATGATGCAAATGATTGTAATGATGATGATGATGATTATAATAATAGTGTATTCGCCAGGGTTTAAATATCTTAAGTATCGAAAGATATTGATGATTGTACATATTTCATAGGTGTGGAGGGGTGGGCAGCAACAAAACAAAATACAATAAGTAAAATAATATAAAATCAATTGAAAAATCTAAACAAATTTAAAAATAGAAAATAAAAAAATTTTTAAAAATCAATAGAATGTTGCAAAGCCTGTTGATAATTTCTTGAGAGGAAATAATCAGTGTACAATATCGATTTTAGAGAAAGAATTCTGTGAAAAATATTCATATGGGAAGAAAAATGTGAGAATGTGTTTTGTGCTAAATTGTGTTTTAAAAAGTTTTAAAAATTTACAAAATATAAAAAATAAATTGAAAATACAAAAATATATAAACAACACCCAAAAATTTATTTACAATCAAATGTTGTTTGTTTGATTGTTTGTTTGTGTGTTTCATTTATTTTTTATTTATTTTTTTACTTTTAACTTTGCGTGGAATTCTATTTGGTTTACTAACAGATGATGACGAAGGATATGATGAAGATGATGATGATGATGATAATAATGGTGATGGATATGATGATGATCACCAGGAGATGAACGATGTGTGTGTATTTGCTTATACAAAATACTCCAGGCTCTCCTCCATCATCGACGTTTAAATATTTTATTTTTCAAATATTTTTATTTTGAAATAATTTTTTTACAAATATTTTTTAAAACATTTGTTTAAAAGCTGCATGAAAAAAAAAAGACTGTATTCGAACTGGCAAACTTCCGCTATAATTTGATCCAGTTCATTAGGCCGACATAACGCGATTAAGATTCCTCCTTTAATTTTTGAAATTTCTACAAGCCATTCTGCCTGAAATTGTTCCAGACTATAACGAATGGAGTCGAGCGGGAGCTGGAGAGGGATGCGGAGAAAGAATAGTGATTCGACAACTTTGTAATACGTGTCTTTTTTACATTTGCACCCACAACATCGCCTCCAAACTTCATAACCCTGCCACTCCTGCAACTATTTAATTCTTTTCTCTCCATTGTTGATTATGCATAAATCTTCGGAGAAGCTGTTTGTCGATTCACGTCAAGTTTTGAAGAACTAATAACATTTTAAAGCTCTGGCAATTTCGTGACTTGTTCCAAAGTTACAACATGATAAGAGGAATGCAATATATCGCCATTAATAAACCGGAAACGTACCTACCACAAATATTCAATTACATCGCCGGCATTTTCTTGCTTCGTTTACCCCAAAAAACAAATCTTAATGTTAAAGACTTACCTGAAAGTAGAAAGAAATCAGAGATGACATAATGCAAAATGAAACGAATATGGTGTGAAAAGGAAAAATAAGCAACAACTACAAATACATACTATAGAATCTGATATGTGTATGTATGCCTGTATATATATATATGCAAACTGTACATGTAAACAACAAAGCATACAATACACTACAACGAATAAATATATCACTTTAACTCTCGACATAATAGGAAAAGTGTTTTTTAAAACTTTTCGGGCACTAGTCTCTCATCAGAAGATAGAATGAGAAATAAAACAAAAAGAAATATAAAGTAGAAAGTGAGATGCTGAAGGGAGAAATCAATGTATGGGAGAAGAAGCCTGTGTGTGTCCAATCAGACATTTTGGAGAAATATGCTGAGTGGGCATCTTAGATAGAGGGGTTTTGAAAGAGATTTGAACCTTGTTTTTTGTGTGCACATATATATGTATCCCTGTGCATGTGCCGTTGTTCCTTTCTCTGTGGCAAACTGAATAGGGCTGAGTTAGATGGCATCAAAGCTGGGTATGTGGTTCAAAAATGAAGATAGAATTCTTGCAATTTATCCCAAAATATTTTTATTCTCTACATATAAAGTGTGTTTTATTTTATTTTTCTATCACTGCTAGTACTAGCTAATATATATATATATATATATATATATATATATATATATATATATATATATATATATAGAGAGAGAGAGAGAGAGAGAATGTAACGTCCAGTTGCTCTAGGTTCGCCAGAGAGGGCACCCGATGCGCAGTTTCCAGTAAGCATAAAGGTGTAGCACTAAGCAGAGTGTAATAATAATAATAAATGTGTGTGTGTGTGTTTGTGCGTATATTCATGGTTACTTATGCAAATTTTATATATATTCACATTCAATGGATGCTTTATTTATTAACTTGACTGTATATATCTATTTATTAAATGCTTTAGTATGTGAAGACCAGTGGCTCGGAAACTGATTTATCACGCCGTCTTAGAAAGTGAAACATGTTCATAATTCCTTGTATATTACGCTCTTATTCTATCATTGCTCTCGAATTCAAAGACAAACACAAAGCTGATCGTAATTTGTAACAACCTATTCATTTAAATTAACCATGTTCTTTTCTGTTTCGGCCCCTAAAACATAGACGTAGGTATGGCTGTTTACTTAAGGATTTCGCTTCGCAACTACTTTTTTTAATATATACACCTACTGTGCGACACCTTGGGCATGTCTCTTCTATTATTGCCTATGTATGAAACTAAACACAAAATGCCTCACTAAACACAAAATCTCCAATTTTGAGATCGACTTCCGAATTCTTCACAAAATAAATCAAGAACTAACAGAACTATTACACGAAAAGCAGGAAGCCACAAAGGGCTGTAACATGCTAATTACGCATGAAATATTCTCCAAGAAGTTAGAATGCTAGGAGAAACATTGCTTTTTGTAACACGATATCAAAACTGCTTACGGTTATCCCAGTCAAATACTAACAGGAAACCAGTAATGTGGTGTGCGCTGGCCCAACATAGCTAACGGGTCATGACATATGCCTAACTGGGATACCCTAAATGTGTATCAATATTATCTCTAGTAGCATATCAAATTTTATTCATTAGGTCTTTTAAATATACATTTGTTAACATCATTTCTTTTCCCTCATTCTTCATCAGATCCCCGTCATCCCTCCCTCATCCTCATCATCTTTATCGTCAAGAATAAGAATACAAATCTCATTAATCATACAGTTGATGGTGGCTGTTAAAAAGAGATAATTATAATTGTATTTTTGTCTATGTGAATGATATATATATACTGTGTATGTGTGTTTGAAAGAGGTTTATGTACCTATGTATATACATATAAATGTATACCACCCCCCATAAACATATATATATATATAATTATATATATATATATATATATTTACTATATATACTTATATATATATAACAGAATTTATTTCACTCTAACACACCAGATACGTAAATGCATTTGGGAGTGAATAACAATAATATATTAATAATATTATTGATATTCGATTAGTTTGTAAGCAAACAGCCTCACAACTCCATGTGTTCTAGACGACTTTTGTTCCAGCGGTAGCAAAGAGAAACAATATACAAATTTTGTTTTTAATTTTCAGCAAAGCCACCCATAAATTCACTAGGCATGCAAGTATGTGTACCTAGATACGTTTATGTATATATATGTGTATGAGTCTATGCATGGATGCAAGTATGTCTATTCGTACCGTTGTGTCCAATGTTATACATATGCCAGCACAAGCTTGCTTGAAAATCGATGTCTATTATGTCTAAATCTTAAATATTCATCAACTATGTCCATATGTATACGTTTATTCGTTTACATACAACAATTATTTACCTGACAACACCCAAGTTAGCTCCCTTTATCCATGGAAACGTGATACATTTGTATACAAACGGGTTTCAGCGCATGATAATTTTTCCTTACATTAAATATAAAACCCTACTATTAGGAGTGACATTCGGTCTACAGACACGAACTTCCCTTTTTCATATTTTTGTGTACATGACTGAGCGAAGAGCCAGTTTAAATGTAACTCCTACATTACACAGAGGTAACCTTGACAGGACCCCGAAACCATTGGTGGCACATACCTGATAAATGCATAAACTTTTGTTTTCACTAAGTAAGCTCTCTTCCAACAGATCGATCACTGTTTTCCTTCATCTTTCATCTACAAATTACTACCAGCATGGACGCTATTGATTCGAGTGAGGCCACAGAGCTTATCGGTCTATTTTTATTCTTTGATATCAAAGTTGAATTCTATAATATGGTCTTTTGACTATGACTAAGTACGGTTCACGAGCTATTGATCACTTTAGAAAGGAGCTTTTCTTTAAATGTTTCAGCATTTTCATTCAAGTTGACACCAAACTATCAGTGGTGAATGCTCTCGATGTGACACACAATATGTCAAACCGCCTATAATACCCGCATAGAAAGCCTTAATGCCGCGTTAAATTCCATAATGACGTATACATTTCGCTCATCTCAAGAAAAAGTCCTCACGCACTACCATTTGGTGTTCCTTTATTCTAAAGTCAATATTTAGTCGTACTTTTTTTAAAATATTTAATCCTACCTCTACAGATTGATTTATCTGTTTCAGATGATCTCGCTTTGGCTGGAAGCAGAAATTCATTGCTTAAAATGTTAATGTCTTATTAACACACACACACACACATGCACACACATGCACATATATATATATATATATATATATATATGCATACTTATATGTACATACACATACACACACACTCGTATATATATATATATATATATATATATATATATATATATATATATATATATATATATATATATATATATATATATATATATATATATATATAATATATATATATATATATATATACAGCCAATACGTATATAGGTTTTTTTCTTTCTCTTTTCCACTGTCTTCTTTCCCAGTAGGCGAGGACATTATTACACGTTTATCAACGCCATTATTCATAAAGCCACTGAAATATATTGTATAGAAAATGTTTAGTTGAATCAAGTGAAAATTACGTAATATTCCCACTGTAATATATTACTATTTTAGGCCTACTACACTTCTAACCATTCTATTGTTGTTGCTGTTGTTGCTACTCATATTATTTTTATTTGTCATTTTTCGTAGTCGAATATTTCTGCAACAAATCTATCAAACTGAGAACCTTTGTTTCCTTTTCTATAATAAAATAATTTTGCATTTAGAATTTTAAGATGAATATCATTCACTAAAAAAATACGTAAAAATATATCATGATACATAAATATAGACGTACGACTACACGCATGTACACACAAATCACAGAAGTATATGTTATATATATATCTCTTTTTATATCTATCTATATCTATCTATATGTATATATATATATATATATATATATATATATATATATATATATATATATGTATATATATATGTATATATATATATATATATATATATATATATATATATATATATATATATATATATATATATATATATATATATATATATATATATATATATATATATATATATGTGTATATTGTTATACTTGGGGAGGGTCATACTGTTGTAATAATATTGCCAGAAATAATAACAGAACACACTCCCTGTTTAGCTGGTTTTCACTTCTGTATATTTTATATCTCCATAGTTAATCCATTTGGCCATCAATGTTTATCACTGACTGACCAGCGGTCAAAAATACAGATATAAATACATATATATAGTCTAACAATGTTCTTTCGTTGCACATCTGCAACATCATCAGTGGTACTATTATGTGTCATCATGTTGTATTGTATGTCTACGCCATAAAAAGTATAACAATATTTGTTTCGACACACGATTTCATATAAAAAACCTTGCAAAACATACTTATATATATACTCTATATAGATACTCTATATAGATACCTCAGGCACAGAAAGTGATTATCGCTAAATGCTGATGTTGGTTAGATTATCAATATTAGTATTATTGGGGCACCCACTGATGAATTATAGGAGCCCACTTGAATATATATCTATTGATGGTATACAAGCTCCTACATAAATTGGTATAATTTCCCCCAAATTGTAGGAATCCTATAATGAAACGCGACGTCCGTCTGGGAAGAGATATATCAGATATGCCTCATTTGAAATAATACAGCCAACTTTCCACGTAATACTTTTAGTTAGCACCCCGAACAAATAATTGGGAATATAATCACTTATTTCCTAATGTTTGTTGAGTGAGTTGGAATTTGGCCGGAGTATCGCTAAAAAGCTTTCTCCGATATTGTATTTATATATATATATATATATATATATATACATAAATACATGCACAGCAGATACACTCACATGTATATATATATATATATATATATATATATATATATATATAACATTATAGACGTATATGTATAAACATATAAACTATAACACAAGTAGAAAGTAAATATATGGTTCTATTACACACATACAATATAGAAACATATATATATATATATATGAGAAAGGCCGGTAGATAGGTAAATATTGCTGATGAGTTGTAACAACAACGAAACTAGTTCAATATTCCTTGTCTGGCTTTCTGGAAAATAGAGGAAAGGTGTTTCCTCAAAAACCAGTATGACTCTAAAAACCGGTTTGTCTGTGTGTTTACATACAGAATAGCTGGATACTCACAGTAAAGTAACCAGTGAAAGACTTGGTACATCTACATATGTATACGTGTGTGTATTCATATGCATACTAGTATTTCAGTATGCATATGTAGATGTACATTTTTAACTTAATTGTTTAAGCGTCAGTCATACAAAAGTGAGTTACAAACGAAACGAAATTTAATTTCGTTTCGTTACTTGTTTTTATATATATATATATATATATATATATATATAACGAAGGAAATGTGGTAAGGAACCAGATGGACGATAACGCACCAAAGGACTAGGGTAGTAGAGTGGGTAATAGGAACAAGTATGTTATTATATATATATATTAATAAAAGTATGTTATTTATATATATATATTAAAAGGAATTCCAACTTTGTCAAACAAAGTTGGAATTCCTTTTATTAATATAATCTTCTATACACCATTATGCACACCCGTGTATATTTATATATATATATATATATGTGTGTGTGTATATATGGGTGTATATATATATATATGTATATATATATGTATACACACACACACACAGACAAACACATATATATATAAGGAAAAGAAATCGAAAATACAACTGGAGTCATTTTAAGAATATTTATTTATTTCCTTTACCGGTTTCACAGTTTTTATGCTTTTCAAAATAAAATTGAGATGGAGGGTTTGTGGTTTGTCTCGCAAACACTTACGCTTAAAGATAACCGTTGACAAATTATTATTGAATGATATTTAAAATCAATGTGTTTATAAAATATACAGGAGTATTATGGACGTGTAGAAGAGGAAAGATGGAATATTTATCGGGGTTGATAGAGAACAAATTGAAATACCATAGGAGTTCTTAAAACATGTCGTTCTTTACAATTGTTTCAACACATTCTTCGATATACTTCGTAGTTAAAATAGACATAATTGAACAAATAATTGTTTCTACTTTAGGCACAAGGCCAGCAATTAACCAGTACATTACTGGTACTTTATTTTATCGACCCCGTCAGGATGAAAGGCAAAGTCAACCTCGGCCGGATTTGAACTCAGACTGTAAATGAACGTAACTATGCTGGAAAGCATGGCGTCCGACCCTCTACCGATACTGCCAATCCACCACCCATAATTGAACAAATAATAATAATGTTTATACATTTGGCATAAGGCCAGCAATTACTGGTGCATTACTGGTACTTTATTTTATCGACCCCGTAAGGATGAAAGGCAAAGCTAATCTCGGTGGAATTTGAGCTCAAAACTCAAAGGGCCATAACTCTATGCTGCGAAGCATAGTATCTGATGCTGTATCGATACTGCCAATGGTTTTTGATTTAGGCACAAGGACAGCAATTTGAGGAGACGGGAAATCGATTAAATCGATTAACTCGACCCCAGTGTTTTACTGGTACTCTATTTTATCGACTCCATAAGGATGAATGGCAAAGCTAACCACGGCAGAATTTGAACTCAGAACGGAAAGGGCCGTAACTCTCTGCCGCGAATCAGACTGTCCGACGCTCTACCGATACTGCCAATCCAAATATTAATAGCAACAAAAATAATAATACAAACATAAGGAAGAATCCGTATACATTAAGCCAAGCATGTATACATAGTTTGACCGTTTATGTTGTTTAGGCTTAATAGCTGTAGTAATTGTAATCGTGTTAATAATAAAATATTTGTAAACTGTTCGATATGTCAGAGTAGATTTACTTCAGAAATTTGATCCTAAAATCCCATTAAGCGTAATAACGGCTAAATTATGGAATTTATACAATAATGCAGGAGATACACTAACGTATTTATTATTCTAAGTGGTTATTCTTGTTACACTGGAGTTACAGTTTTGCATTCATAGAGTCATCAGGTAAGAGTTAATAGGGGCTTAACCATAAAGTATGCATGAATGAAACAATCACAATTTTATACGTTAACTGTAGGACTAAGCCATTCAAAATATAGTGGTTTCATTGAAATGGATCTACTAAATTTAATAATATTACTAATGCATGTTTTCGGAATCAATGTTCATATATTTGGCACTAATCAGCCAATGTATACGGTTAATATATATCTCTACTGATTTTAACCGAAACTGCATTAACGAGGATAGGAATATATACACGGGGTATATAGGCATGGAACCATGTTAAATGAACTGAAATATCTGATTAATATTCCAATTATTGTTATACTTGGGGAGGGTCATATTTGTGTAATATTGCCAGAATTAATAACAGAACACACTCACTGTTTGGTTGGTTTTCGCTTCTCGCTGTCTTTTATATCTGCGATCTAACTTAATCGGTCCTCAATGTTGCCATTGACTGACCGACGGTCAAAAGTAATACAGATACAATATAGACACAATATTCCAATTGCTTTCCAACTATTATTGGAGTTTCCTCAAAGAATATGTATATATTAAAAATCACATGGAAATACATACCTGAAAAAACAAGTGTATTGATGTCACCGTAATTAATGACATACAATATTTTCTCTAGTACCCATAATAATTTGAAATGACACCCGACCCAACAATAAATAAAAAAAAAACAACATATTTAATGCTATGTTTTTCTGCTAAAATCTCAATGATTCATACATCTTATTTGGAATGTGAAAAAGATGAATTAAGGAATTTTCTAGTTATTTGGGGATCTATATTTAATCTAAAAAATAGATAAAACATCATATTTTTTTGTTTATATCTAAAGTTTAGGGAATGTTATATTTTAGTATTTTATGCCAAATATGTCTATCATGGGGGTACCTGGTAATAGTAACGGATAGCAATGTTATATGTAGTCTCATTCGTGGATATTGAGGAGGTATATTTAGTGATATCAGATAGGAAACAGGAAAGTGTTTGGGGGGATAATTTAAATTCTTATAGATATAAAATAATCTCGCTAGATTTCCGACAGGACATAATTCTCCTTGTATCTAGGTTTAAGTTAATATCTAAAAAATAACTATGCTAAGATAGGTGTCCAACGTAATATATAAACATAACGAGTTAATCTTTTGAGATCTTTCTACTTTTACCTGTATATACATATAGATACGTATATATATATATATATATATATATATATATATATATATATATATATATATATATATATATATATACATATATGTATATACATATGTCTTTATGTATATACATATAGACACGTATATATATATATATATATATATATATATATATATATATATACATATATATATATATATATATACATATATATATATATATATGTGTGTGTGTGTGGGAAGAGAGTATGTGGTTGTATGTGTATGTGTGTGTGTTAGTGTTTGTGTGAGTACGTGTGTGATTGTCTGTGTGTCTGTGTAAACATTAGAATTTACCACATCATCCTCACAGGTGACTTCAATGAATAATTTGGACATTGCCAGGACGGATTTAGTGGGCTATGGTCATGGTTCAAGAAATGGAGAGGAAGTCAGATTCCCAGAAATCTAACGCAAATGAACTAACTATTTGCAACACAAAATTCAGAAGACCTGCTAGCTATCTGGTCAGATAAAAATCAAGCGAACACGCAAGGCAACATTTTTATATTTTACTTGTAAGACAACGAGATAAACAGATTTTAATAACTACTGAGGCATTTCCTGGGGAAAAATGCGCTATCCAACAAAAGTTGTTAGTGACTTCAGGTTAAAACCACAAGACAGAACAAGTTTCGCAGGAAATACGAAGACGTGAGGTTTCGAAGCTAAATAATATATTTGATGAGCGGAGAGATGATCTAGATACATATAACGTAGACGACAATTGGAAATTCTTGCGTGACCTCTTTTTGCGACTCAAGAAAAATGCCAGCCAAACGGAAGGTGACATTGTGGCGGAACAGCACATTAGATAGAACCATTAAAGCCTGGAATGTCTGGAAAAGTTGGGTTAGTAGAAACCAGTACCAGGCAGCTATGAGCGATATTAGACGATAGTTTGCTAATCACTTGAGACGTGAGGGCCAGAAACGTGAAGTGTTCTCCATTGCAAGGCAGTGTGTCAGTGTGGCACGGAATGTTGTTGGGGAAAAGTGTGTTAGAAATGATACTGGGGCATTTAGCAACACTGATGCGCAGGAAATAGGCCTGGAAATATTTCAAGGAGAAGCTGATGAATGTAGAGAATGAATGGGTTAAGGCGAGATTACCTCCAACGTACTCACCAGAAAGACCAGCTATTGAAGTTGATAGTTATAGGGTCAAATAAACAATAAAGGAGATGAAACATGGTATGGCTGTGGGACAGTCAGAGAGAGAGAGAGAGTTACCGAAATGCTAAAAGCATCGGGAGAAGTGAGAGTTGAACTGGTAACCCGTATATTGAATTAAATCATACGGGACGGAGTCATACCCAATGACAGGCGAAGCAGTACAATCATAAATTGTTGAGGGTAAAGGTGATGCTCCAGAAATGAGCAACTATAGAGTAATATAACTATTGGACCAAGTTATATATCATCAAAACGAATACGCACTGTGTAACTGAAGCCGGCAGCTGAAATGATTTATGCTGCGTCGATTCTAAAAGTCTACTATGACCTGCGCATGAGTGTGCCAGCCTGAACAATAGACACGACGAAGGAAAAAAAAATAAGTACCGGCAATCACCTATTAAGTGATATTTTTTTCTGCAGCAACCTGGTGAATTTAGCGTCGCACCAAGATTTCATTTTCAGACATCCTGAAGGTCAAAAGCAAACAAAGCTGCTCTTCGATACTTTCATTGTCGAACATAGTAATAGGAACATGTGCCATCATGTGTCCGATAAATATTTTCCTAGTTATTGCAATTAGAAATGGCTTGGCCATCCAGTAAAATGAGTCCCGGGAGTTTGACTGACTTTTTCAGCACATCTTTGACGCCCTCTTGTGTTATCCATGAAGCAATGTCATTCTACTGGTATTTTTTCAATAAACATAATTTTTTTTACAGAATATATTTTGTTTTGTTTAGCATTAGTCTATCACTAAGAATGGCGTTAATTAAATGATTGAAAAGTTCAATATTTTGTTGCATCCACATTACACCTCGTAGGTATGTTTTATTCACACATAAAAATCAGGAAATTAAAAAAATATATATTTTGGTGTTATAATAATTGTTTCTACTTTGGGCACAAGGCCAGCAATTACCAGTGCATTACTGGTACTTTATTTTATCGACCCCCATAAGGATGAAAGGCAAAGTTAACCTCGGCGGGATTTCAACTCAGAAAGGAAAGTGACGTAACTCTATGCGTCAAAGCAAGGTGTCCGACCCTCTACCGATACTGTCAATCCAATAATGACCATGCTTTTTCCTATATAAATTAATTGTTTCTACTTTAGGCACAAGGTCAGCAATTACCCAGTACTGGTACTTTATTTTACCGACCCCGTGAGGATGAAAGGCAAAGTTAACCTCGGCGGGATTTGAACTCAGAATGTAAAGGGACGTAACTGCTAGAAATCATGGCGTTCACTCCTCTAACGATACTGCCAATTCACCGCCCTTTTCCTATATAAATTAATACTATTTCAATTGCAAATGGACTCTTAGAGACGATCCCAGCGTGGACTACTCACCAATACATTATTTAAAACAATAAATTATTTCTGAATATATACAAAATGTATTCATATGACAAAGAAAGTCTGTTTGCTATTTTCCACCCCTTTACCCCTAATGGTAGATAACGCTTCAATCGGACGTAACCTACTATCTCACTTTCTCTTTCTTCCTCTCTCCCTAAACTCCCTCTCTCTCTCTCTCTCTCTCTCTCTCTCTCTATATATATATATATATATATATATATATATATATATATATATAGGAAAAGGGTCAGGACCCCGACGGCAGAGCTCACGCCACGTAACATGGTTCAACCCTCCACACAATGCCGAGGTTTCTCTCTCTCTCTCTCTCTCTCTCTCTCTCTCTCTCTCTCTCTCTCTCTCTCTCTATATATATATATATATATATATATATATATATATATATATATATATAATAGAATGCTATTCCTCTATATTTACTACGTCAAAGTCATTCACATATGATGATAGCCTCATCTTGTCAAATGATAGCCGTCTCAACATCATATCAACTCCTCCAGCAAGTTTACACCTCACCATATGCATGGAGGTGACATTTCAATCCTTATTATCGATACTATAGTGTTTGTATCTATTATGCCATTACCTCATGTAAAGCAGCAACTGTGATTGGACTTATAAAATTAATTAAGACAGTTTCCTTATTTCTAATAGGCCAAACAGACAATGAGGTTGCTCCCAAGTCATTTTGGTGTTGTTAATGTTACAGTTGTTCTTGGTATTGATTTTAAAGCATTGTAATTGGTTCTTTACTCGGAATCAGACCTAGGCAAAAGTTGTAGGCCGCTTCTCAGCAAACATTTAGGAGAAAGAGGAATGGCATTCATGTCACAAATTCTCCCCATGAACATGCTTGTTAAATTTTGCAAATAAAAATAACGATAACATAATCGATGAAATTTATAAATGTAATGCGAAGAAATTGTAATAAAAGTAGGGAATAAAAATAAAAACGATAAAATGCACTAGAGGAGAGGTCATTAAATGGCTACGAAAATGGAAATAAATGAACGGAGAGAAATAGTAAAATGAAGGAAACCGCCAAAAAGAAATCAATTCTAGAATTCAATTGTTCTAAAATAAACAAACGATTTTTAAATGAAACAGGCAGCCTTGCCATGCCCTACACATGGATACAACTCGCTAAATTTTGCCAGGGGAATTCTGGTAAGATATTTGTGGACTAGCGGACCTAGGGTATGAATCATATCTGAACATCTTCCAGGGAATAATAATTGTTTCTACTTTTGGCACAAGGCCAGCAATTACCCAGTGCATTACTGGTACTTTATTTTATCGACCCCGTAAGGATGAAAGGCAAAGTTAACCTCGGCGGGATTTGAACTCAGAAGTGCAAGGGACGTAACTCTAGGCATCAAATCGTGGCGTCCGACATGCAACAGTCAATCAATCTTGGGTATTGTTGTTGGAATGATTATGTACACAATTCACCACTCTGTCACGCGTACATGTTTGGAGAATCTCACATGTGCTTGCAACATTTCAGTCTGAAGACTGTCTGAAGTCCAGAGCCTCCTTAAGCCGGCACTAATCCTGGTATCCTTGGCGTTAATCATCTGAGAGCACACGAATCCTCACATAGACAAGTCGCCACTCCATCGCATTGTTTAATCTCCAGTTGCTTATTGTACTCAGCTGAGTACAATGGAGTAAGTTGAAATGAAATATTTTGCTCAACCCGGCAGCACACAACCCGGTCCAGGAATCAAACCCACAATATTGTGTTCATGTCCAACACACTACATTAGTCAACGGTATTTATTAAAGATATAATAGAGCTATTATAAAACATAATAGAACTTGAGGTATTGTGACATTTTTTTAACGTAAGATCGAACCTAATATATTAGTTGCCATGCTAGCATAAATATTACAGAGGAAGCTCAAATCTAATTGGGTGTGAACTAACACTTCAGAATCTATTCATACTTATAAATTTCTTCAGAACCAGAAATGATTTGCTTGTGGAAAATATTCTTCCAGATATTCCATAACTTGTTAAATGTATACACACACACACACATAGACACACAGACACACACATACACACATGTGTATGTGTGTGTGTGTGTGTGTATAGAT
>OZ024742.1:171682156-171702156 GCA_964016885.1 Eledone cirrhosa
TCATTTACAAATTGTCGATTGACTGGTGGCTATAGTAAATGACACTTGTATAAGATATCAAGAGTTGAGATAAAACCAGTGGATTGAGAAGCAGATTTTATAAGCATTTGGCCAAGACTTGTCCAGAACACAGAAGCAATATTAGAAAGAAATGTTCAACAATTTAAAACAATAAAGCGGCAAAACAAACTAAAAATGTAGAGTAATACAATATATTTTAAGGCGAACCATCGGAAACTATGAGTTTTGTATTTTGGCGTTGAATTTAGCCACCCCCGCCCCATATATATATATATATATATATATATAAATACCCCCCCCCCCCCCCTTCGCCCCCACAATTATAATGAATGGAACATTAAAACAAGATGTAGCTAATTAGTAAAAGTATACAAATACTTCGATGCTATAAAATAGAGCTCATATTGATTTTTTTCTGGGAATTTTCCTTGAAATTAATTTACTGCTATTTTCAAACAATACGTATGAGTGTGCATATATATACAAAACCTCCGATATATCCTTCAAACATCTAGGCTTCCAGTATTTTGTGAATAAAACGATTTTAAAGTAATTTGAAAGCAGCTAGCTTATCAAATGTTTAATGGAAGTATTGTGAATATCATATTAAAAAATATTTATTTTACGGAAAATACACACAGCATATCTAAATATTATTAGAATGTTTATATTTTTATGATGACTGTAAAGTTGATGATAGCGTTGATGTATATGAGAATGATAATAATAATGATTCAGGCACAAAGCCAGCAATTTGGGGAGTGGAAAGTCGATTAAATCGAAACTGCATTATTGTTACTTCATTATTCGAGCCCGTAAGGATGAAAAGCAAATCTAACAAATCTTTAAACTCGGAATTTAAAGGGTCCTAACCATATGTACTAAACATATTGTCCAACGTTCTACCTATATTTTTAACTCAGGGCTAACAATACAATGGTTGAGTAGTCAACCGCAGTAATTAAATGTTACTTCATTTCAACGACCCTAGAAATATGAAAGGCAAAGTTGACCTAGGCTGGATTTCAAATTGTATTTCATTTTTTATTTATAATTTTCCTTATTTTTATTTTTATTTTGTTTTTCGCCAAATAACGAGTAACATGAAGACACTAAATAACTGCAGAATAGCCAATTCCATGGCATCACTAAACGCGGGAACAGTAAATGGGGTTATAACAAGTATTTGTGTATATTCTGAGATTTTACTGGTTGGATATACCAATATATAACAATAAATTTGCAATTAAATCTATCAGCATTTTAGGTCAACAAATTAGACAATGAATTATATTCTGTTTCTTTGCGTTGGATTCCACTTAAAGAATTCCAGGCACCTAATGATATGTAAACAATCATTATCTCATATTACAGATTTCGTTGCTTACTATTCCCAAAGATTTCCTTGATGTTCTAATCGGAAAACCTGTAGTCAATGTTCAGCTTCTTCTCTCGCAGGAAGCTGGAATTTGATGTCAATTAATAACTTAAACAACAGCTGTTTTAAACTCAACGGAAGCTTAAAATTTGAGCATGCGTCACCAGTGTGAGCGTCATCCATGTGATAGCCTCGTAGTTATCACTAACGCCTGGCATCAGTTATTACTACACTGTAAAAATACAGACACTACTTTCGTTTTGCCAATAAGCGTGTTGCATCCTTTTTACTAGTGTAATTCTGACTTAGAATGGATCAACATGATGAATTTATGTACAATCCCATTACTTGCCTGAGAAGAAGGAACTTATACATAAAGTTATTTTTCCATCTTTTTTGTTTAAAATTCCATTATTAAATTACTGTAAATCTATTATTAGAGATTGCACTTAAACGATGCCTGAGATTGTATTGAGCAATATAAGTAAATTTCTTTCCTTGTGTCGTAGTGTAAATGATTAAACATAAACTATAGTAGGCAGGCATCTATTATCAGACCAGACCTATGAAGTTGTTTCCATTCATGATTCTATTGTTAATATTTTAAGCAAACATCAACACACGACAGTACGATAGCCGATTTGAATTCAGAACGAACAGAGTCAAAACAGATATCGACAAATGTCCAATCTGGCTATTTTAAGAATTCTACCAATCGTCAGCCCTCTGGAGTTGTACCTTGATTATCAAACCCAAAAGGTTAAAAAGCAAAACCTGAAGGTTTTTAACTCAGATCTCAGAGTAAAATGATCAAGAATAAATGCCAATGTATTTAAAACGAAGCTGTAACGTCTCTGCCAATTCGCCGACTATAAATCTTGTAGCTGGTGACATTTAAAGCTATTTTTGTTAAACATTTCAATTGTAAGCTTCGGTTATCTTTTGTAAGAATGTGCACAGAAAGGATATATCATAGATTATAGTAAGCAGTAGATTTTCAAGTCCAATTGTTTCTTTGTTCCGTAATGTATATGATAAATGATAAATAGTATCAGAGCATTGTAACGGACACTTAAAATATTGGTTTTGTATTGAATTACTAAATATGACGTCAATAACAAAGATTTTTATAAGCAGGCAACATAACAACCATTTATATATTTGCAAAGATATTTGCTTGAACGTATGAATATTAAATAGAAAAGCTCTATCACTAATAGCAGACGTATTTGTGACTGTATAGCAATCTACACAGAGAGAAAACAGGCAGATAGTAGTGATTGGCACCGACAATATTCAATATTGCACTGAGATGTGAATAAGCAGTACGTCTTCATATTTTCCATTCCTCTTTTATTCCATCTATCTCTTTCTGTCATTTATCCTCTGATTTTTTAACACACATACACGAACACACACATACGCACACACACATACCCACATGCACAGACACACATATATATGTATAAGAGCCTGTATCTATAAAATGCAGCATATTAAAACGAATTTAGATTGAGTCAGTTAGTCAGGAATAGATAATTCCCTCTTTCCCACTTTGTCTCACATACGAGTATGTATTTATGTATTTATATACATACATACATACATACATACATATATATATATATATATATATATATATATATATATATATTTATATATATATATATATATATAAATATATACATATATATATATTCATGCATATATATACATATATATACATATACATATATATATATACATGTATATTTACATATATATATGCATATATAAATATACATATATATATATATGTATATACACGCACACATATATATATATATATATATATATATATATATATATATATATATATATATATATATATATATATATATATATATATATATATATATACTTATATATATATAGGCATACATATGTACACACATATATTTACATTATCTATATATATATACATGTTTGTGTACCTAATTATGAAAAAATATATATACTTTTCTTGATTTATTTTAAATGAAACAATTATATTCCCGTATTTGCGTGGTGTTTGTGGTGTGTGTGTAGAAGCATCTATGATTTAGAGCAACTCTAGTTTGAAATGCACATATTAATATAAATATTGTTTGCAGTTACTACAGTGGAGCCATTGCATGGGCCTGAAAGACCAACGTTTTCTACCTGCGTAGGTGGAAAAGAACCGGAATATTTATGTAAGGGAAATAGCAAAGGGACCACAAGGGACCTAAATGGGAGTAAAAAGGGAGTATAATGAGGGAAATATTGAAAATAGTATTTTGGAGTTACCATGTTGATCAGCTAAAGCACAGGTTCTCAACCCATTTAGGCCAAACGCCCCCTTTTGTCCCTCGAAATCATGAAACGCCCCCCCCCCCCCTATTTTTCCATTTTTCAATATACTACTGATTTTTATATCAGTAGATTACTAAAAAATTGATTAACACTATTCCAAAGATATGTGTATTATCTGATTATGTGTTGTATGTGGTCCTAGATGTGTGTATTATCTGATTATGTGTTGTATGTGGTCCTAGATGTGTGTATTATCTGATTATGTGTTGTATGTGGTCCTAGATGTGTGTATTATCTGATTATGTGTTGTATGTGGTCCTAGATGTGTGTATTATCTGATTATGTGTTGTATGTGGTCCTAGATGTGTGTATTATCTGATTATGTGTTGTATGTGGTCCTAGATGTGTGTATTATCTGATTATGTGTTGTATGTGGTCCTAGATGTGTGTGCTACTCGCTTCTGTTTTTTCTTTTTTTTTTTTTATTTGTAATATTATTTATACAATAGGGAATAAAATAGATCTACATAGTGTTAACTCGTTGCGGTTGAGTCAATCATTTCAGACATGAAATACTTTGTTATCGGTGAAGGAAAGATAAGATTCTAACTGGCTGCGCTCAAAGTGTCTTTGACCCAGTTGACTGTGGGTTTTTCCATTTTTAGGATCTCAATTACCGGTTAACGTCTCAATTACCGGACATGCCTGCACACCTGCTCACAGCTGCGGTCAGACTATAGTTATGCTGTCTGCAAGCTCATTCAAATGCATTCACACTGGCTGTCTCAAAGACATACAAATATGGCTTATAGAACTTACCAAAATAAAGAGCCTTCCACCCCCACCCCCGTCCCCAGCTCCAAACGCCCCCCTAACGCGACCTTGCTCCCAAATGCCACCCTGGAGTTCCGAAACGGCCCCCGGGGGTGCATATGCCCCCCGTTGAGAACCTTTGAGCTAAAGGAAAAGGGATGTATCCCAAGTCAGTTATGAGGGGATAGAATATGCATTAGAAAATTCTAGGGAGAAATTATTTGTTTTAATTGTTAAAAAGGCCATTTCTTTAGAAGGCGTTTCGTGGCCTGGGGACATCCTGTGAAGAACTGCAGACGCGTATTCACTGGTCTAGTGTTTTTGTGCAGATTATTCAATATCCATCAACTCTCATCGTTACATAATCTGCAAGCTTTGAGCCCAATTGAGTACGGTCAAGATTGTTCCAGTATCTTCCATTTATGGGAGGAATCTATGTTTTTGTGTTCGAGTTGTCATATTGTATTCACCAATATGGTGGTATTCCTTTTACTTTGGGTATCAGAAGATCCATTCAAGATTAAGGAAACGTTTTTTAAAACAACTTTCCATCATGCCAACATCTGCCCAGATTTTATTTGATGGTGTTGATTCAATGTAGAGAACTTAGTTTCATATATTACCCCTAGGGTTTGGCATTGTTGATTCTGTGGGCATGATCCTGGCTCTTTACAAAACTATCCATATGTTTGCGGGCTCTACTCCTTATTCAGGAGGTGTGATTTCATGTTTCTGGCACAGGAGACTTCAATTTTAACTGTATGGTGGTATATATGTCCTTGGTGGAGGTGTGTATCTATGAGAGCTAAAATACTTTTCCTACATTAGGTTTGACATTTAAGAGAACGGAAGGGAGAAATACATTTTAGATCAATTCCTGTGTTTTTTTTTTCTTCTGAGAAGCCACTATTGACTAAGGCTGAATTATAGTACGAGGCTACCTTGGGGAAGATAGTTTGGTTTGAAGTGGCGTTAGACATCCGTTTACTACTATTTGAAGACAAAAGGGGGATGGCAAGAGCTTTTATTTATATAGCCAAGGTTTTCCCTATGCTTATGGAAGTGCTTATATGTGTGTGTGTAACTAGATCCAGATTGAATTGTAAGAAATTAACATTAATTTGTTTATTCATACGGACATTTTCCAATCTAGGTTCCAAAATGTGTGAGTAGATATTTCCTAAAATGTTGAGGTAATGCTCGTTTCCGTGGCTCGAAAGTGCTAGACCATCGCCACAGTATAAACCCGTCTGAACATCCGGGAATGTGGTGCATAACATATCCAGGATAAAGAGTCCCAACAGAATGCAAATGTCCAAGCTATCATATCACCTCATAGGGACATCAAAGAAATCGTTACTCACTGATTTATTTTCATCCATTCATGCTGATTACTGAAGAAGAGGGTTTTCTGGCAGTGGGATATATGACCAGTTCGTCCGGGTCTTGTATATAGTTAAATTTACTTGCAACGTCCAGGGATTTTTCGAGTAACTCATTGGATATCGACAGGTTGGGATATTTAATTGGGCGAATCTGGGTCTAACCGTATGCTTAAGGGAATTAAATCAATTTAGTACCATATGGCTATTTTCCCATTGGTTTAGACTACAATGCCAGCAATTACCCAGTGCATTACTTTATAGTTATGTATATACTATACTATAAACAACGATAAACAGGGAAGGTCAGTAATTTATTACTACCTTATTACCAGTAAGAGCAATAGCTCAATGTAAGAACGTCAGTTGTTTTACTGAGCAGTAATGTAGATTACACAAGTATCAAAGTTATGTTTACATCATTTAATCGCTGACAATTGTTTCTTCCAAATTTTAGTTTGGGGTCATCGGAGCATTAACAATGTTTGTACATATAACTAACCTCCTATTTAACTGAAGAATCATATAGATACATATATATTGATGTTGTGAACAACAGTTTAGTATATATAGGGTGTAATGGTTGCGACATATATTATACGAGAATTGTACACTAATTCAAATTCAAGTTAATAATACAAGATAATACAAGATAATACAAGAGAATAGACTTGTATTATCTTGTATTATCTTGTATTATTAAAGAAGCAATGTGAAAGGAGTATTCAAGCGTGTAGAGATTGTATATGCGTTAGTCATATATCTAGGAAGCAAACAAGCAAATATATTATGCATATATGAGTACTGTATGGCAAGGTATTACATAAAAGCTCTTAAACGTGTTATGGAGGATAGTGGTCAATATTTTCTCATCCATTCCATATGTTAAGTTATGTTTTATTTGATGTTTGTATTGAATGTTAGTTATAGTAATGGATCGTAACTAGGTCATATTGTATTCAAATTCATGGATTATAGTTATTTAACATCGAGATCTTACAACGGTTAATATCCGGAAGTGGATACGGAATTAAGGGGAGCTAATGCTTAAGGGGAGGTAACTAGCTGAATGCATTACTTGTTCCAATGGGCATTATATATTGTCACAATTGAATCTCTTATACAAAATATTATATATTTATATTTAATTTTAAATAGTCTACTTTCTCATAATATATTAAAGGTTTAATTAGAATGTCGTCTACTCAATATTTGGTAAGTTATGGAATAACGTATAGCTGTTTGCATGTTAAATTAGATATCCCTTATGTAAATAAATTAATTAATCCTATATATATATAATGTTATTAATTGATAGATTTAATTATAAATGTATATATTATTCATTGTTCCATATTACATTTACGTTAGATAAATCCCTTATGTTAATAAATTAATCCTTTATATACAATGTTATTAATTTATACATTTAATTATAAATGTATATATAATTCATTGTTACATTTAACATTTAAAGTTTATATATATATATATATTATATTATATTTCAATCACTATAAGTAATCTAAATTAATTATATTAAAAGGTGGTAACTAAAGGAATATATGTTAGAGACAAAAGTGATTTGTGTAGAGGAAATATTTTGTATAAGGGATTCAATTGTGACAATATATAATGTCCATTGGAACAAGTAATGTATTCAGCTAGTTACCTCCCCTTAAGAATTAGCTCCCCTTAATTCCGTATCCACTTCCGGATATTAACCGTTGTAAGATCTCGATGTTGAATAACTATAATCCAAGAATTTGAATACAATATGACCTAGTTACGATCGATTACTATAACTAACATTCAATACAAACATCAACTAAAACATAACTTAACATATGGAATAGATGAAAAATCAGTAACTCTCATATTCTACACACATACATATTTCAACTATACAGAAAATATTGACCTATATCCTCTATAACACGTTTAAGAGTGTTTATGTAATACCTTGCCATACAGTACTCATATATGCATAATATATTTGCTTGTTTGCTTCCATGATATATGACTAACGCATATACAATCTCTACACGCTTGAATACTCCTTTCACATTGCTTCTTTAATTATTAGACTATTCTCTTGTATTATCTGTCGCTTGTATTCCACTCTGTGCTTTTAATTTTAACTTTAACTTTAACTTGAATTTGAATTATTGTACAATTCTCCTATAATATATGTCGCACCCATTACACCCTATATATACTAAACTGTTGTTCACAACATCAATATATATGTATCTATATGATTCTTCAGTTAAATAGGAGGTTAATTATATGTACAAACATTGTTAATGCTCCGATGACTCCAAAACTAAAATTTGGAAGAAACAATTGTCAGCGATTAAATGATTTAAACATAACTTTGATACATGTGTAATCTCTCTCTCTCTCTCTCTCGCTCTCTCTCTCTCTCTCTCTCTCTCTCTCTCTCTCTCTCTCTCTATATATATATATATATATATATATATATATATATATATATATATATATATATATATATTTAAAGGTTCAATGAATAAATCAAAGAATGAGTTTTACAATAGGTTGGAAGCACTCCACAGTGATGGTTTTCCGGAGTTATTAATATTAATTCAAAATATTAACAAAAATAGACATTCGTGTGATCAAGTATATTTTATTATACATATTTCAGAGGTAGTGAGCTATCTTCAACAGTACGTCCTCATCAGATAAAATAAGATGATGCATGACATACCCTGACTTAGTAGATGGTTAAGATTCAGTCATGGGAGATTCACTACCATGACTGAATCTTAACCATCTACTAAGTCAGGGTATGTCATGCATCATCTTATTTTATCTGATGAGGACGTACTGTTGAAGATAGCTCACTACCTCTGAAATATGTATAATTAAATATACTTGATCACACGAATGTCTATTTTTGTTAATATTTTGAATTAATATATATATATATATATATATATATATAGTAATAATAATAAAATTGAAGTCTAAAATCCAAAGAGGGCTCGATAAGGAAAATATATATCAAATATATAAGAACCGTAGAGCAAATATTTATTAAAATAACATTAAAGTTTAAGCAAAGAATCGCTGCTTTCACCCTTAACGGGATCTTCTGAAACTAACAAAGTCAATCTGTAAACGCAGAACTGGATATTTCAAAAAACATTGCAACCGGAGGAAGACAGGAAGACGATACTTTGGTTCGTGGTAACGTTCGCTGGGAAAGAACGGGAAAAAACGAATAATACGTAATTAATAGGAGCGGTGAAAAACAATTACGCGCAAAGACAAAACCACGTTTATGGTATAAAAGAGGTCGTAGACTAATGTTCTCTTAGGTGGTGCATAGAGACGTTCTCTGGCAATGAACGAAAAAACGAAGATAATAAGTCATATGTGGAGCGTGGAGAACAATAGCACGCAAAGACAAAACCACGTAAATGGTATAGCAGAAATCGTAGACTAAAATTCTAACTAGGAGACCAAATGAATCTCCGCTACAGAGTTAAGAACAAAGTAAATAAATACAATACAGAAGTAATAGAAACAAATAAATACATACACGCAAACAGATACGTACATACACAAGCATACGTAAAAACTTACCATGGGTATACAAAACCACGCACATATAAATATGTGTGTGTGTGCGTATGCTTGTGTACAAATAAATAAATAATTATATAAACGTATATAAGTAAATAAATACGTATATAACAAGCGCACACGCATACCTACATATAAATACACGAATGTTCGGAGACGTAAGTCAACTAAAACAAGAAGTACACATATACACACACCCACCATACGTACGAACCTGCACACTCACGCGGACGCAAAACTCCCGTATACACATAAACAAACCCTAAATACCAGAATATGTAAAAATTATACGCTATAACAGTCAAATATACGTACGAGAAGGTATACATACCTTCACAAAACATACGGGTAATATATACTTACCTATGCAAATAAGTAAAGGAATAAACAAAACATATACTTAGCTCCCACATCAAGACGTAAAATATCCACGTATAGATCGTGCTATCCGTTAGGGTATAACGTGGGGCTGTAATACAGGAAAGTTTTGTGCAATTTATGTTTACAAGCCGAAATTGCCTCAGATTTTTTGTTTAAGATGTGGTCTGTAGCGTAGAGTATTTCCAGGGCCTCAGCGGCGCAGAGGTCACATGGTCTTTTATTTCCGTTATACGATCTAGCCCTAGCTAGGATCTCCCAGTGTAACTTATATTGGGTGTGGTTGTCTTTTAGACTCCAGATATAAGCTGAAAGTGACGTCATATTCCTTCTTAGAGGGTAACGAAAAGAATGGGTATGCATGTAAAGACGCTGCTTGAAACTATTGGCGGTTAACCCTATGTAGGCCCTACGGGACGTGGGTGTTACAACCTTACATTTGTAGACAATGTTACTAGAGAGGTATTTCCCGGATAGGGGGCAATCAGCCCGATTCCTACAATTACAGTTAGTACTAACTACAGGGTTGCACGTGTTCCTACGGCTAGGTAGTTTAGCTAAATTTGAAGCTGTGATGTTATGTGCAATGTTAGGAGTCGTAGAGTAAGAAATTTTAATAGTATTTCTATTAAAAATTTTACTATATTTATGTGTAGGGGGAAATGCTTCGTAATAAGGGAAAGAAAGATCTTAGCTAATGGTGTGGCCACCTCCATATTATATGGTGGGTTAAACCAACAAATGCGACGGGATCTATTTCTTCTAGATCTATTTTCGTACTCTGTATATGCTACCTTATCGACAAATCCACTTCGAGCAAGAGCTTCATTGTAATAAGTGGAATGGTCGTTGAAAATGCGCTCGTTGGTGGAAAGACGGGAAAGCCTCAACGAAACGTTTCTTACCAGGTTCTTGGTTATGCTGGCAGGATGGTTGGAATGCTTACTTATGTAATTAAGCGTATCATTCGGCTTTCTATACGGGTAATACAACCCATTCAATAAATTGAGGGTAACGTCGAGGTAATTAACGACCGAGAGATTGGCTTCAACCTGTATAGAGAGGTTGAAGCCTTTAAAGAAGGCTGTGAGTTCTTTTCTGAACCTGTCGCAAGCACGAGGTCCGCACTTAGTCATGGTCAAAAGACCATCGTCAAAGTACAAACCACCGCCCGCGTTGGGGAATTCGTCCTTGATAGAGAAAAGAAGGAAAAGGCCAATAAGATCAGTAACCTCCGCAGAGTCACTGGCGCCCATACTCACGTCGAATGGGGTACTATTGGATTTTTTAATCCAAATAGAGTCGTCGAAATTAATCACCGATTTTAGGGCATTAAGGATGACATCAACTTCAAAATCCTTAACCACTGTGAGTGTTTTAGCGAAATTGATAGCTCTAAGGAGAAGTGGTAAAGTGATGGAGGAGTAGTAATTGTTGATGTCGAATTGGATAAAACGGCAATGTTAGGGCCTACATAGGGTTAACCGCCAATAGTTTCTTTACATGCATACCCATTCTTTTCGTTACCCTCTAAGAAGGAATATGACGTCACTTTCAGCTTATATCTGGAGTCTAAAAGACAACCACAGCCAATATAAGTTACACTGGGAGATCCTAGCTAGGGCTAGATCGTATATCGGAAATAAAAGACCATGTGACCTCTGCGCAGCTGAGGTCCTGGAAATACTCTACGCTACAGACCACATCTTAAACAAAAAATCTGAGGCAATTTCGGCTTGTAAACATAAATTGCACAACACTTTCCTGTATTACAGCCCCACGTTATACCCTAACGGATAGCACGATCTATACGTGGATATTTTACGTCTTGATGTGGGAGCTAAGTATATGTTTTGTTTATTCCTTTACTTATTTGCATAGGTAAGTATATATTACCCGTATGTTTTGTGAAGGTATGTATACCTTCTCGTACGTATATTTGACTGTTATAGCGTATAATTTTTACATATTCTGGTATTTAAGGTTTGTTTATGTGTATACGGGAGTTTTGCGTCTGCGTGAGTGTGCAGGTTCGTACGTATGGTGGGTGTGTGTATATGTGTACTTCTTGTTTTAGTTGACTTACGTCTCCGAACATTCGTGTATTTATATGTAGGTATGCGTGTGCGCTTGTTATATACGTATTTATTTACTTATATACGTTTATATAATTATTTATTTATTTGTACACAAGCATACACACACAACATATTTATATGTGCGTGGTTTTGTATACCCATGGTAAGGTTTTGCGTATGCTTGTGTATGTACGTATCTGTTTGCGTGTATATATTTATTTGTTTCTATTACTTCTGTATTGTATTTATTTACTTTGTACTTAACTCTGTAGCGGACATTCATTTGGTCTCCTAGTTAGAATTTTAGTCTACGATTTCTGCTATACCATTTACGTGGTTTTGTCTTTGCGTGCTATTGTTCTCCACGCTCCACATATGACTTATTATCTTCGTTTTTTCGTTCATTGCCAGAGAACGTCTCTATGCACCACCTAAGAGAACATTAGTCTACGACCTATTTTATACCATAAACGTGGTTTTGTCTTTGCGCGTAATTGTTTTTCACCGCTCCTATTAATTACGTATTATTCGTTTTTTCCCGTTCTTTCCCAGCGAACGTTACCACGAACCAAAGTATCGTCTTCCTGTCTTCCTCCGGTTGCAATGTTTTTTGAAATATCCAGTTCTGCGTTTACAGATTGACTTTGTTAGTATCAGAAGATCCCGTTAAGGGTGAAAGCAGCGATTCTTTGCTTAAACTTTAATCTGTTATTTTAATAAATAAATAAATAAATATATATATATATATATATATATATATATATATATATATATATATATATATATATATATATATATATATATATATATATATATATATATATATATATATTTATATATATATATATATATATATATATATATATATATATATATATATATATATATATATATATATCGCGTAAGTATTTCTTTTCACCAACTCGAACGAGAATTATAATTACTTTTTGATAACTGCTTAAATTGTTCACACATATTTTCACATTTGTGTAATATTCTTAAGCTCATATTCTTTATATTATCCAAATTATTATTACTGACCAAAAATCCTCGTAGGTGATTTTCTATATTTATACTTCCCGTGATTGATCAACGCAGGATTCAGTATGTTATGCATTATAGATGATAATCTATTATGTAGAAAAGTATCCATAGCTGACTACGACTTTGATAACAAGATATCATATTTCCCGATAAACATCTGAATTAACGTCTTTGAAATTAATTTTCAATTCCTTTAAATGTTCTTCATCTCTCTCCTAAAAAACCTTAATATTTAACATTCTGATTTAGCTTTTATATTAAAATTCTTCAGCTATGAAAGGAATTTAACTTTAGAATGTTTTCTTACGGCATTCATCATCTCACACCTCATCCTTACACATACATACATTTTGATTTGGGGTCATATATATATATATATATAATCGGTCAGTAGCCGTGTATGAACTCAAATCATATCTAAAAATGTACACAGGGGATAGTAGAGACCTAGATGCTCTAAGCCCGAATAAAAATTGAGATGCTTTAATCAAGATGCAATTCACTCTATTTGATTTCTCCTAGGGCTAATTTATCCCACACAATCAATAAGAATTCTATATTTTAACATAGATGGATTGCAAGTAGTTTTCCATTCATAGATCCCATCCATGAGTGAACGCACATTGCATTTTATATCTGCTACTTTTTCTCTTCCAACATATATCCTCTTCTACGCCTGACAATAATCTGGGGACCTTCTTTTATTCTGTGATATCCTTAAAATGCAACATTTAGAATTAAAAAGCGAACCTCAAATATTGACGAGAAGGTTAATGTGTAATTCACAGGGATAACATCAACCCGGTGAAATCACTGTCTATTGTGTAACCTCTTATGAAAATCAAACAAAAACAAAATACACACTTCTATGAAATACTTTAAACACGTGTTTAAATACCGAAAGGAAATGTTTTTATTTAATTAGTTAAAAGATATTTCTAAAATTTTTTATTTCTAAACTGTTTACAAATATTCACTAACATTTTTCTATTAAAGAAAGAAATGTTTCGCGTATTTAAAAGCAGGTACACTGTATTATCAAAACAAACAAAGTGTTTACTCCTTGTTTAACTTAGACTAGTTCACATTAAAAAAGTGAAATAAGCCGTAAAATACGCGACTAAATAGTAAACTATATGATTCATAGTTTCTTTGATGAGTGGTAAAGAAATTGTAAGTTTAAACTAAGAAAATGAAAGAAAATATCACAGCTGACACCACAGGTTATAAAATTACTATAGCAACAGTTCGTGAGAAAGATGGTCGAAAAGAATGTTGTAGTATAATCTAGGATCAGTATCAGAGATATATGTTCGTTGGTTTATATATTTCTTTTGTTACAAAGGATCAAAGCGACGAGTTGTATGCCTCGAGGGTATTCTAACGATAGAAATATGAGAAGATAGCTTACATGCTTCAGGAATCTGTTTTATGTTAACTCAAATATCGGGGACATACTGTAAGGTAGAAGCACTTAGAAAAGGGCTCATTTTTGTTTATAGAGATGCAAAGATTAGAAGGGGGTTGTTAGATTGTGTTTATTGTTTGATGGGTGGCAGTAAATAGAAATTAGAAACGTATGCGAAATGGTTAATGTTTTACGATTACATGAATCTGGTGTATCAAACAGGGGTATAAAATGAAATGTTTCTGTTTTGAAGGCAGGTGTGAAAATAGAAGTTTCTACGGAAAGAATATTGGCAAAGATGCATTTCTAAATCTTATGAATAATTTCTCAAGTTATTATAATCATAGAGATCGAAATTGTTTGCTCATATTTCAATTTTGCAGGTGGTCGATTTTTTTCATCTCCATTTATGTTTATCTTGTATTTTTTTGGCAGTATTCTTCTGAATGGCTAGGGCTGTTCAAGTGGGATTACTTAGAAGTTTAGTTATCTAAACAAACATCTCGAAAAATAAAAGCAAAACACTTGAAGAGATGCCAAGAGGAAACAAAACATAAGCGAATGTATTATTTTTCCGTTTGTTTCTTGAGCTGCCGGAATATTTTCAAGATTTTCTTTTTGAAAGACAAATATTTTGCTATCAAGTTTCCCCAAAAGATATTATCAAGACATATTGTTCTTTCACACGTATTAATGAGAGAGTCGTCGAGTGGAGATTGACTATACGAGTGTGAAGACACATAACGATATATTAATGACAGATTTTGAAGAACAATTTCGTAACTTAATCAGGTACGTATTCAAACATTGCTGTGTGTTAATGTTTAGAGAAACAGTTTTTCTAATGATATAATGAGGATACTAATGTCTTTTGACTAGGCGCAATAACAATTTTCTTCTGGGCCGGAACACAGCCGATGTAATTTACACATTTACTGGTTTCAGTCGATGGAATTCAACCTCGTTGAAGCACCATCTTCAATGGTTTAGTCGATCGTATCGACCCCCACTCCTTATAGTTTCATAACGTTATCGATCGCCTTCTGTACAACCACTAAATTAGAGAAAATAAATACACACGCACAGACAGAAAGTTGGCTGATTAACAACAACACGAACATTTTCCCTATCTACTATTGACCCGTTTCTTTTTTTATACTGTCATCTATTTGTTGTTATCAACCTCTCTCGGCCATTTCTTCTTCTGATGCAGACCAAGCGTCTGAAACGTTAAAACTAATAAACGATCACTGTATTGTATAGCTCACCCTTGTTTTTATTTCTTCAATTTTCTTCTCTCTCTCTGTATATATATATATATATATATATATATATAGTATAAAAAAAAGGAAAAGTCAGTGATGCATCTGGAGTTTATTGCGTGTTACAATTGTTTCGCCGGCAGGTAGATCGAAACAGAATTACTGTATGGATCTGGCTGATTTTACGGCTGCAGGTTCCTTCGGACAATTGTAACACGCAATAAACTGAGTCCAGATGCATCACTGATTTTTCGTTTTTTTATACTATCCACACTCTGCTCTGTATGAATATTGAGTAAATGGAACCTATATTTATAAAACCATATTTATTTTATTATATATATTTCAAGGGCAACCAAGGAAAATTATTGTGCGCTTTCATCAGATAAAATACAGATTTGTTTTATAAATAAATATTGACATACCCGGAAAAAAAAACCTTAACGGTTGGAGCTTCCTGTTGTCTTTTAAGGTGTCTTTTTTCCGGGTATGTCAATATTTATTTATAAAACAAATCTGTATTTTATCTGATGAAAGCGCACCATAATTTGCCTTGGTTGCCCTTGAAATATATATAATAAAATAAATATGGTTTTATAAATATAGTTTACATTTATTAATATATTGTGTATTTACTCCACTAAATTGTTGAGTGCTTTATATCAGTTATAAAAATGTTTAAGCTTGTTAAATCCCAACAAATTGAATATAACTTCTGCATACATATATATATATATATATATAGGCATCGGCCCTATTTATTTGTGTGTGGGTGTATATGTGTATTTTGATGTGGGGCGGCAAGGCGGATGGGTATTCGCTGATATTCATGCGCGTGGATAAGGATTCGTGTGTGTGTGTGTGCACGCGCGTGTGGGCGCGTTTTGGAATGTGTAGTGGTCAGTCAAAAATTTGCTTTTGTGTAAACAGGAAGCACGGGTTTGTTCGGACGCTGGGACGGTGATAGTTTATCGTGTCAGTAAAGACATGTTCTGTTTTTGTCAAATAATAAAAACAAGGGATTAATAGTAAGCTGGATAAATTCAACAATATATACAGGCACGCATAGTCGTACAGACGCGCTCAGATTTGTTTATATCCATACATACACCTAGACAGAGGCGCCCAGGCACACACATACGTTTGTACACGCACTTACATAGATCCACACATATATACACACAAACACGCTCATATATATATATATATATATATATATATACACACACACACATATATATATATATATAGAAGTGGTTACACAACAGTTAATTGACCATACGGAGAACAATTGTTTCACCTTAGCTCGTAATGGACATGGTTATACGGAACAGGAAGGACAACCGTACGAACGCGCATGCGCAGAAACCGTCACTTCACACAGGCAATACTATAAAGCGTGCGAGAGGTGTAAGAGAGATATCTGCGAAAGTCCGAAAAGTTTCTAGTTGATAAGAAAATTAGGATGTTGTTGTGATTCAATCCGGAGCTTTGTAGTTATGTAAGAGAAGTTTCTAGACGTGTGGACAACGTGTGAAGAATTCATTTCTCATGTTTAGGCAATGATTATTGCATAATCTTTTTAGAATATTTATTCGTTCATGTATTGAGGAACGAATATTCTTTTTCTATATTCTTTTATTTCCCTTTCCATTATACTGTAACCATGCTGGAGCAGTAATATGTGAATCATATCATATGAAACACCATTATTACTTGGAAAAGGCGGTGGATTGGCAGTGTCGGTAGAAGTTCGGACGCCATGCTTTGAGGCATAGAGTTACGGCCCTTGCCATTCTGTGTTCAAATCCGGCCGAGTTTAACTTTGCTTTTCATCCTTACGGGGTCGATAAAATAAAGTACCAGTAATGTACAGGGTAATTGCTGGCCTTGTGCCAAAAGTAGAAACAATTATTACTTGAAAAGGGGCGGTGGATTAGCAGTATCGAAAGAGTGAGAAATGAAATTTCGTTTTCATTTTTTTCAACTTATCGTTTTCGGTATGCCTGACCGATTTAACTCACTCAATATGCAAATTAGGCTGCTCAGCCGTTAATTTTCATAAGGATAGTATATACTTTCGAACGTTCAACTATCTGGCAGATGGGTAAACGGTGCTGATGATAGCTAACAAGCTTGAAACTAGTACATCGTTCCTGTGTCAGTGTTGAACAAAAAGGTGACGTGGTTGCCTTAACACCGTATGGCATAAATTCAGGCTGTTCGATTTGTTGACAAACAAACGAACAAAGCAGGTGTTATAATAAACGTCGGCTAAACTGATGCGTGCATATATATATGTGTACCTGTATGCATATGTGTATATGTATGTATATATATCTATATATATGCATGCTACTGTACGTCTGTATACATATATGTATGTACGTATATATATATATATATATATATATATCATATAATGAAATGACAGGAGGCTGGATTTGTGTAAATCCTTGAACGGTTTATTATACTATGATCATTTCAATGACCGGGTTCCGTATGAATCCGGTGATACCATCAGGTATTCGAAATATAATACGTGAATGTAATAGATAAAATCCATGGGGCTGAAAATCGAGGACCCGAGGGCGACCGCTATTCTGTTCCTTCAATCTCACCCGGTCGCCCTGGAGTGACGTGGCTAAAGTTTATAGTATGCTACTACCGGTCAGATAAACGAGAACAGAAAGGGATGTGAACATAAGTTAACGTCGATCTCATGACACAAGGTAAACGAAAGAAAGAAAGGAAAGAGAGAGAAGACGGAGGAAGAAAGAAGAAGAGAAGCCAGGTTTAATGTCAACTAAAAGAAGAAAGGCAACTACTACCGGTCAGATATAGGCAAGCAAGAGGGGAAGGAAGATAAGTCTGCGGGAGGAAGACAGGAAGAGGGGAGTAGAGAAGGAAGAGAAGAGAGAAGTAGAAAAGTAAGGGTTGATGGCTACAAGAAGGAAGATAGAAAGAAAGAGGAAGAGAGGTCGATATTAATGTCAGACCACAGTCAGGCCAGGAGTGGCGCGAGAAAATTTTCACAGGGACCCGCATCTTAGCAGAGATGAATATATTGGGAGTCAGTGTGTTACAGTGTTTAGCCTTCTAGGATGAAGTTAAAAAAATTAATAATCAATATTCAATATTAAAGAGGTTAGAACATTTAAAGTTCAACAGTTTAACACTTTCAGGTTGATATATCTAATAGTTCCCATTTGTTCTGTAATTTAAAGGTATTATGTGGCGGTTAAAACACCGGCCGCGCCCCGGGCCCCATGGCGAATTAAGCCACGCCGAGTATTTTCAATTACCGAAAGAAGGGGAAACACCTGGAGTGCTCGGAAAAATAAATTTCCCCTTCTTTCGGTAAATGAAAATACTCGGCGTAGCTTAATTCGCCATGGGGCCCGGGGCGCGGGCGGTGTTTTAACCGCCACATAGTACCTTTAAATTACAGAACAAATCGGAACTATTATATAATAAAATGTTAAACTGTTGAACTTTAAATTCTCTAACCTCTTTAATATTGAATATTGATTATTCATTTTTTAACTTCATCCTAGAAGTCTAAACACTGAAACACACTGACTCCCAATATATTCACCTCTGCTAAGAGGCGGGTCCCTGTGAACATTTTCTCGCGCCACTCCTTACTTTTCTCTTTCTCTCTTCTCTTCCTTCTCTTCTCCCCTCTTCCTGTCTTCCTCCCGCAGACGTATCTTCCTTCCCCTCTTGCTTGCCTATATCTGACCGGTAGTAGTTGCCTTTCTTCTTTTAGCTGACATTAAACCTGGCTTCTCTTCTTCTTTCTTCCTCCGTCTTCTCTCTCTTTCCTTTCTTTCTTTCGTTTACCTTGTGTCATGAGATCGACGTTAACTTATGTTCCCATCCCTTTCTGTTCTCGTTTATCTGACCGTTTATCATACTATAAACTTTAGCCACGTCACTCCAGGGCGACCGGCTGAAGTTGAAGGAACAGAATAGCGGTCGCCCTCGGGTCCTCGATTTTCAGCCCCATGGATTTTATCTATTACATTCACGTATTATATTTCGAATACCTGATGATATCACCGGATTCATACGGAACCCGGTCATTGAAATGATCATAGTATAATAAACCTTTCATGGATTTACACAAATCCAGCCTCCTGTCATTTCATTATAATATTTAACTCCGTAATAGCACCACCAACTACAAAAACAAAGACGGTTGAACTGCCTTACGTTGAGTACTCTCTATATTATTGCATTACGATTGACCATACGGAATAGACCAGCTATATACAGTGGTGAACCTCAAACCTGAATATATATATA
>OZ024742.1:171704656-171717156 GCA_964016885.1 Eledone cirrhosa
TTCTATATTAAAGGAAGCGGAGCGCCTAAACACGTAGAAAGCATATGTGTAGTGAATCTAAATTTTGTAGTTTTAAGCTTCGTTGTAATCACCTTTACATTATGTCCTTACCCAAGTATATACAATGAAACGGCGAAATTTGAGATATTATTCAACGCTCACACAATCACAATTGCTGTCTCGTCGGTATAATTTGATATATACGCAAGTCAATCAGAACGTGATAATATTTTCTTTTCGTCATTCTTTCATTGGTAACTCATTGTTGCATTCACACAGGTCAGGTTTCATAGAAAGAAAAATACATGTATAGCTTATCAAATTAAATTTATGGTTATTTTAATAGAGGGAGTTGTTAGTGCGCCCGATTAAATATATTGGTATATAAAGTTCCTTTCCTTCTGATGTCAAACATTGCCGTTCAACGATGCGGGTTCGATAAATAAATTAAGAATATGAATTCAGCAGGGCCGGTCTATGGCTGGAATGTTTAATAGAATTGCAAGGGATTCCCGATTGGGTGTGATCCACCTAAGTTAAAATTCTCCTATATCTTCCAACAGTTGCAATCAGCAGATAGCATCAGCTCTGAACATAAGAGAAATGGACGCATTGTGTTTCGGACTAATCTATATGTCGATCTTCGCCTTTATTTCTTCGCTAACTCGAGATTAAGCAGAACATTTTCGTATTTCCAACAAAGTCTAATATGTGAATAGAATTTACTTTTATTGCTTATACTGGAGTAAGGAGATTTGATACCAATGCCTCTTTTCAGTTCCTCTAAGACAATAAGGAAAAAAATGATAGTTCTTCTGACACCTGATAGGAAGCATGCAAGTCTTGTCTTGTCTGTATATATATATATATATATATGTAAATGTGCGTGAATGTATGTATGTATCTATGTATATATATATATGTGTGTGTGTGTGTATATATACATATGTATATGTGTGTGTGTATATATATATATATATATATATATATATATATATATATTGAAATGTGCATAATAAAATACATGGAACTCTTTTAACCATCTTTTGACCTAATTTCGTCAGGCGGGATTAACTTTTACCCAACTTGGGTCGATATCCCATCTCCCCTCCTTTAAATAAGCGATTTCTAGTTCATTACTATGTTGTAGTAACTGGCATTAATAATTATATATATATATATAATTATATATATATATATTTATATATATATAAAAACAAATAACGAAACGAAATTAAATTTCGTTTCGTTTGTAACTCACTTTTGTATGACTGACGCTTAAACAATTAAGTTAAAAATGTACATCCACATATGTATACTGAAATACTAGTATGCATATGAATACACACACGTGTACATATGTAGATGTACCGAGTTTTTCACTGGTCACTTTACTGTGAGTGTCCAGCTATTCTGTATGTAAACACACAGACAAACCGGTTTTTAGAGTCATACTGGTTTTTGAGGAAACACCTTTCCTCTATTCTCATTGTCTGGCTTTCTGGAGAATAGAGGAAAGGTGTTTCCTCAAAAACCAGTATGACTCTAAAAACCGGTTTGTCTGTGTGTTTACATACAGAATAGCTGGACACTCACAGTAAAGTGACCAGTGAAAAACTCGGTACATCTACATATGTACACGTGTGTGTATTCATATGCATACTAGTATTTCAGTATACATATGTGGATGTACATTTTTAACTTATATATATACATATATATATATATATATATATATATATATATATATATATATATATGTATAATAAGGATACTATTTATAGTTATGTATATACTATAAACAACTAGAAACAAGAAAGGTCAGTAATGTATTACTATCTTATTACCAGTAAGAGAAATAGATCAATGTAAGAACATCAGGTGTTTTACAGAGCAGGAATATAAATTGCACAATTATCAAATTTATGTTCAAATCATTTTATTGCTGCAATCGTTTCTTCCAAACTTTCGTTTGAGTCATCGGATCATTAACAATGTTTGTACATATAATTAACCTCCTATTCAACTGAACAATCATATAGATACATATATATTGATGTTGTGAACAACAGTTTCGTATTTACAGGGTGGAATGGATGCGACATATATTATATGAGAATTGTACAGTAATTAAAATTAAAATTAAAAGCACAGAGTGGAATACATGCGACAGATAATACAAGGGAATAGTCTAATAATCAAAGAGGCATTGGGGAAGAATGAAGACACTAGCAGTACATACGCAAGCGTGTAGAGGGTGCAAATGCGTTAGTCATATATATGAAGGAAACAAGCAAAGGTATTAGGCATATATAAATACTGTATGGCAAAGGTATCACGTAAAATAACACAGGTATACAATCATATCAAGCAAAGTTGTTAGTGTACTAAAATTTATGGTTTCCGTCGAACCTGCGGATCCAGAATCAGGCAGATCCACAGAATCATCGTGTCTCGAGCTCTCCGCCGCCGAAACAATTGTAACACATAATAAATTGAGTTCAGATGCATCACTGATTTTTCGTTTATATTATATCATACTCTGCTCTGTAAGAAGATAGAGTGCTCAACAGGCATACCACCTATGAAGCATCTTAGCTACCATCAGACATATATATATAAATATATATATATAATATATATATTTATATGTGTGTGTGTGTGTGAGTAAAGGAAAAATAATTGCTCAACTTATCGCGTGTTAGTCCATAATACGATACGATTCTGGAGGAAACAGAGTTTAGGAGGTTTTAACCACAATGAGTGAGGCATATAGGCACGTAGTCACGTATGCGAAGGAATGAGAGGCGAAGATGTTGTGGTGTGTCTGGATTATCATTGCTAATGGTATATGTGTGCGTAACAGGTACATTATTTCCATGAGTCTGTTGTTTTTTGCTCGTGTGTGTGTCTGTGTGTATGTGTGTGTGTGTGTGTGTGCGTGCGTTGGAGTGTTGTACATTTTCTTAGTGTACATATATGTATATATATATATATATATATATATATAATTGGTGTGGGATGCTTAAAGCGTCCGTGTGGGATAGGACGTTTCAGCACTCGATGCTTTTACAGAGCAGAATATAATATCACATAAGAAACGAGGAATCAGTGGTGCGACGAATAAAATTTATTAGACATATTAAAATCGTTTCTCTGGCGAAACGATCGAGGCACGATCGATGCAATGATCGAACCTGACTCTGAAATCAGAAGGACCTCAGATACGTCTCGCATATATACTTAAGCATATATACTTAAGTATATATGATTTCCTGAGTACAGTGTGTGTGTGTGTAGATATGTGTATATTTATCAAAAAATACTTTTTTGAAATAACTTTTTTGCAAGCCTCGTTCAAGCATTTAAAAAAAAAATGTTCTTTTTACATTTTTTTTTTGAAATGTGGGTTTTTTAAGGTATTTTGAGGGAGTGTTTCTCTGAAACGTTTTTTTAGATATTTTTTAAAATCTTTTTCCATTTAAAAAAAAATTATTTCTAAGTGTTCGCTGCACATTCAATATTTACTGTGAGTGTCGCATATAATACAGTTGCGGGTGTGTATGTGATTGTTGTGGGTGTATAAGTGCCCATATGTATAACGCCTGCGCGAAACATGGACATAGGTGTGGGCGCCTACAGGCCAGGAAAGGCTGCGAGAAGGCGCAAGCGTTTCAATCATGCAACCCCTCACCTCCTACAGTAGTAATTCCGATATATGAAAGAACTTTGATTAACAGGTGGCATATGAAAGGAACCAGATAAATGACGGCCATGTGTGGCCAAAAATACCGATGACGTGTACAATTCGTGACCACTCAGCGACAAACAACAACAGATTTTAAGCTGGCGAGTGAAAGCCGCCTGTGTAACTAGACATTTGGAAACTCTGCTTCGAAGAATCGAGACGTATCTGAGGACCTTGCGATTTCAGAGTCAGGTTCGATCATTGCATCGATCGTGACTCGAGCTGGTCGCCAGAGAAACAATTGTAATATGTTTAATACATTTTATTCAACGCACCACTGATTCTCCGTTTCTTATGTGATATATATATATATATATATATATATATATATATATATATATATATATATATATATATATATATATATTGTTATACTTTGGGAGGGTCATGTTGCCAATAATTCAGAAACGAAATATATATATATATATATATATATATATATAAACGGAAAAAAATGAAACGAAATTTCATTTCCCACTCTTAGTACGGCTGTTACTTAAATATAAGTATGTACACGTACATACATATATGTATACAGACGTACAGTACCATGTATATATACATACATGCACACACATATATATATGTACGTACGGCTTAATACGGGATGTGTTTTTACAAACACACCGAGCATTATAATAAATGTTCGGTGAATCCATACGTACATATATATATATATGTCTGCATGTATGTACATACTACTGTACGTCTGTATACATATATGTATGTACGTGTACATACTTATATATATATATATATATATATATATATATATATAAAAGCAGACAGATGCAGTATAATCAGGCATCTCTCCAGAAACTATGTAATCCAAAATTTCAGCACCATTTGCCATTATAACTTTAAATGTGAAACCTAAATGCTCATCTGTGACTCTAACCAACTGTCAAATCGTTTACAGTGAAAAGCGAGCAACATGGAAAAAAGAATAGTGACGTCTGGATAAAAGTTGCAAGCTTATGATTGGCTGAACATTTAGCCAGAAGATCAGATTAAAACCTGACATCATCTAAGCAAATCAAAGATGAGCACTGAAGTAGAGAAACGTATGTTCCCAGCAGGCCGAGCAGCAAAGTCATTTAATTTGATTTACGTCGGTAACATCGACAGAACTGACAAATTATAACGAGGCATTTTTTTTTAACAATTGAAGAGATATGGGTCACCTTTCTTTGTATAGAGTGTAATGCACTCTATGACATAACTAGACTTATATAGATATATATTTTATATTATATTACCTTTTCCAGATGACAGGCTGAGGCCATGCTGGAGCACCCCCATACATATATATATATATATATATATATATATATAGAGAGAGAGAGAGAGAGAGAAATTGCTTATACAGGTCTAGAACTGTTTCATTCGGGAGATATCATCAGATTTCTCCCGAATGAAACAGTTCTAGTCCCGTAGAAGCCATTTCTATATTAATTATTTATACTCTGTTATCTATTGAGTACGTTAAATGGTGTGGTTACCCCCGATTGAACCCGGGGTAAACTAGACGACTGGACCGGACGTTGCTGTATGAATCGTCTAGTTTCTAGAAACCTTCGGTAATGGAATACTTATATTGTATTGTTTATTATGTAATTAAATAGCTCTGTACAATACATACAGCACTCTTCTCTCCTTTACATTTTCTACGGAAATACGTAACACACAAACACACACACACATACACACACACACACACACACACACACACACACACACACACGCACACACACACACACACACACACACACATATATATATATATATATATATATATAGGAACAAGTAAGACCCCGACGGCTGAGCTCAAGCCGTTTCGACGGCTAATTCTGTACGTCGAAACGGCTTGAGCTCAGCCGTCGGGGTCTTACTTGTTCCTATTACCCACTCTACTACCCTAAGTATTGAGTACTTTGGTGCGTTATGGTCCACCTGGTTCCTTACCACATTTCCTTCGTTATATATATATATATATATATTAATTTATCTATGTATTGATCCCCGTATGCATTTGATGGACGAGAGAAAAAGTACTCAATACCGAAGTTGAGTTTGAATATTCCCTAACTTTGGCTTAGTAGTGAATCTTGTTGCTCTGTATTTTCAGCTGCGCACACACAGGACCATCAGACAACATTTTCCATATTGTTAAAATTGTATAGATTTGTGAATGAAATAATAACTACGGTCCTGGAGAAAACACTTGCTATCGTTAGTCCAGTTGTATATATTCTCAATTGAAATCCCTCTGGTATGGAGAAGACAAATATTAGTTTACGCATTTTTTACAGTATGGCTATCAAAATTTGAAATCTGTATTATAGATATTTTGATCACAATCCAGCTATTGTGCTTGTTTTTTGTGTTTGTTCTCGTTTAGCTTCATCTTGTGTACATAGCATTGTCGAATGTTTAATTTGCTTCGTGGTCATTACGTCTCGAGTTCGAATCCCATGCGTGGAAT
This sequence comes from Eledone cirrhosa, assembly GCA_964016885.1. Classification (NCBI taxonomy): domain Eukaryota; kingdom Metazoa; phylum Mollusca; class Cephalopoda; order Octopoda; family Eledonidae; genus Eledone; species Eledone cirrhosa. The sequence goes on from OZ024742.1 coordinate 171,710,890, forward strand.
TCCATGGAAGTGTTATCAGTTCAGCCCATGTCTCGTGAGTGAATAGATGGAACCTGCCTGTAATGCACCTGCACAATCAATCTCTTTAATTCAAAGGGCCGACTTTGTCTGACTCTGTGTCTCTATGAATTTCACTGCAAATTAAGTAAGGATTACAGATCTATCTGGAATGTTCAGGTACTTGCTCGTTCATTTCCCTGCTTGCTCCCAAAAGTGGAACGCGCATCGTCGAATGCGATTGAAGACCATTTTAATAAACCTCAGTAAACCTTGATCCCACAAACCATACACATAACATTAGTAACACTGCAGTTGTTGTTATAGATTTATCCTCAGGAAATCTATGAGCGGGATTTGGGGAATATTTGACAGTTATTTCTAGCATGTAGAGCCTTTATATATAGACGAACGCTTCAGGTAGTCGTTTCTTGTAGAATGTTCTGGTGACATCGAGGACCAATACAAATGCGATTAGTGTCATTTCAATCATCATCATAATTATTTCATAATCATCATCATCTTCATCATTTCCTGATCACCATCACCATAATTATTTTATCCTCATCATCGTCATTATTTTCATCATAGTTATCATTATCGTATTCATCGTGATCTTCATTGTCCCCATCATAACTATTATTATTATAGTCATTATCATTACTTCATCATAAGCATAATAAATATCGTCACCAGAATGATAATTATCAACATCATACTCCACCATTCTCCTCCAAATTATCATCATCATTATCATCATAGTCATCATCATTATCATCATCATAATAAAAATCATAATTATTCGAGTTCAGTAGAAATAATTACAAAACACACGCAGTTGGTTCGATTTGCGTTGACAGTTAAAAATAACAACTAACAAAAAGAACAATTTGAAGAATGGAAAAGAGAAGATGTGGGATGTGGACAGGTGGGTGGTGTGGTGGACTAGGTAGGAAGGTAAGGAAGTAGGTATGTGGGTATGGGTGAAGTACTACGGGGAATTGTGCTAACAACTGAATTGTTCCCGTGTGAAATTGCTCCACAACATCTGGTGACAGCTAAATATGCATTTACCTAAAGACGGTATAAACAGTTGTAGTGGTGACATGGTTGATGGTAAGCACGTGGTTCTCCCCCCTCTCCCCTCTCTCTCTCTGTATATATATATATATATATCGCTCTCTCTCTCCGCCTTCTATCTCATTTTGTTGCACACAAGCACAAGCACACACATACCACACGTGATTATATGTTTGTACTTGTGTGCATGTACGATTGTGTATATGTATACTGATACAGTTTTATATAAAAGTATGTAGGCCTTTATTTGCTTGTATGTATGTGTACGGAACATATATCACACTCATATATAAATATATTTCTATGTGTAAATTATATGCAAATTTTTGTTATATTGCACTTTGTTGTACAAAAATGTATACAGTTTAGCATGTGCACGTGAGTAGATACACACAAACCTTATAAAGACATACACTCTCTCTATCTCACTCTCTCTCTCTCTCTCACACACACACACACATATATATATATATATATATATATATATATATATATATATATATATGTGTGTGTGTGTGTGTGTGTGTGTGTGTGTGTGTGTGTGTGTGTGTGTGTGTGTGTGTGTGTGCATAATGTTGATATTTGTCTTATCTGTCTGTAGTTCGTGCTTTTTTAGCTGTGAGAATGATGTACATTCCATTTTCTTCCCAATTAATAATTTCACAGTAAAACTATATATCTTAATTACATTACAATTTCCAGCGCTGTAATTAACCAGTGATAATTGCTCTAATTATCTAACCGACTTCAGCAAGTAGAGAATCTTACATTACATTTTTATTTCAATCTATAGCGTTTTTGATATTAAGTTCGGCTTAGCTCTGCTTCTCAGAAAAAAATAACAAAACAAAAAATAGAAACACAAATGTATTTTACATAGTCCGACGTCTAGCTGTGTGGTTAAGGATTTAGATTTACAACCACATGGTTTCAGGTTCACTCACAAAGGCTGAAACATTGAGAATTGTCTGCTGCTCGAACCACTGTATCACCAAACGCTTTTGTGTGAGAGTTAGTAGATGCAACTACAGAAGACTGTCAAATATATATATAGAGGTGACCCGAAAATGTATACACACTTCAATAGCATTCAAATATTACTTCTATATCTATGGCGGGTAAAATTCCCGAGATCCATGGACGAGTTCTCTCCAACAGTCTCTGTCCTTCGTCGTCCCCGTCATGTGCTGCGACTCCAAGGGACCTGTGTCTGTCGTTAGGCCATCAACAGATGAAGTTCTTACAGGCTTATGGAATCCCAAAGAAGATAGTGTACCTAATATCACTGCTCTACACCAACACCAAAGCCCAAGACATTCTAATAATAATCAAAATAAGCATACATTTTTGGACACCCTGTGTGTATATATATATATATATCTAAAAGCCTAAAGTCTGTCTTAAGCCAGAAGGCTCATTTGGCCGGAGCTTATCCCCGTTTCATGGCGTGAAGCGAATGAGAGTCCAGGACTTCCCCCTGTACAAGACGCCAGTCCATCGCAGCGTTAAACCTCCAGCTGGTACTCATTTTCAGGTGAGTTTACTGGAGCAACGTGAAATGAAGTGTTTTGCTCAAGAAGACAACACGCAAGCCCACGACATTATGATCGTAAGTCCAACACTCTTACCACTAGGCCGCGTGCCCCCACTATATATATATATATATATATATATATATATATATATATATATATATATATATATATATGTAGATGAACCAATTCAAAACCTGTTCTCAAACAGACCTATTATATTAAATCTTTGTTGGTTTTATTCAATGAACAAATATAATTATTTCTGAAGACAGCATATGACCTATTTTCATCCCTAAAATAATCTTTCATTCATAATATTCTCTCGATCCAAAACTGAAATCTACTTCCCTCTACCCCTAAATTAAGGCTATATTACTACTATTTTATCATCTTGACCTTCACTATCTTTCTATTGGTTAATTCAAAACCTGTTCCCAAACATACATATTGTATTAAATCTTTGTTGTTTTTTTTCAATAAACAAATATCATTATTTCTGATGGGTGGTGGATTGGCAGTATCGGTAGAGAGTCGGACACCATGCTTTGAAGCATAGAGTTACGTCCCTTTATGATCTGAGTTCAAATCCCGCCGAGGTTAACTTTGCCTTTCATCCTTACGGGGTCGATAAAATAAAGTACCAGTCATGTACTGGGTAATTGCTGGCCTTGTGCCTAAAATAGAAACAATTATTTCTGATGTGTGGATTGACAGTATCGGTAGAGGGTTTGGACGCCATGCTTTCCAGCATAGTTACGTCCCTTTACGATCTGAGTTCAAATCCCGCCGAGGTTGACTTTGCCTTTCATCCTTACGGGGTCGATAAAATAAAGTACCAGTTATGCACTGGGTAATTTGCTGGCCTTGTGCCTAACGTAGAAACAATTATTTCTGAAGACAGCATATATATGTGTAGGTATGTATATTCTTTCTGATAGTTTGTAAACATTTTACATAGATCTATATGATATGCATACCAACACTAACATATATATCCTAGAAACGATCGTAAAATGATGAATTTTTTAATATAAGGAACTGTTTCTTTGTTTATTCATTATTTTTATTAATTTATATATATATATATATATGTATGTATATATATATATATATACATACATACATACATACATATATATATATACATACATATATATACATTTATATATATATATATACATACATATACATATATATGTATATATATATATATATATATATATATTTATATATGTATATATATATGTATATATGTAAATATATATATATATGTATATATATATATATGTATTTATGTATATATATATATATATATATACATATATGTATATATATATATATATATATATATATATATATATATATATATATATATATATATATATATATATATATATATAGAGGTTATATTTAATTTGTTTGGATACAACAAGCAAAATATGTTTATAACTGATTTAAAGCACTCAACAAATTATTGGAGTAAATATACAATATATTAACAAATGGAGACTATATTTATAAAACCATATTTATTTCATTATACATATTTCAAGATCAAACTATGGTGCGCTTTCATCAGATAAAATATAATATAATAGTTTCCATTTGTTAATATATTTTATATATTATATTTTATATATATATATATGTATATATATATATATATATATATATATATATATATATATATATATATATATATATATATATATATATATATACATATATATATATATAAAATATAATATATATATATATGTATATATATATATTATATATATATATATATTGTTTACACCCACACATATATTATATATATATATATATATTGTTTACACCCACACATAATCCAGAACTTACAATTAATAAGTAAGTAAATGTATACGTTCTGAATCACGGACTCGGGCTTCGGGAGTGCATGTCCCGTGAATTCATTGGGCGAGTTTGTCTAGTTCGATACACTTATATATATAAAAAAAAACAAGTAATGTGCAAGTTTTTCAAGAACGGGACATGCTGGCATAGAGAGACAGGGATGGGATGCAGATTCGCCCACCCTAGGTCACAAACGAACTATGCCCATCATACTCGCGCAACATACCCAGGCCAAAGTCGAAATAAGCCTCTTCAGAAGTATGCTGATGTCGTGCGTGCCGCACCAACAAGGAGAAGGCACGCACATGCCGACGAGATACAGATGGCAGCAGCAGAGCAGAAACATTTTTTAGTGATGGCAGAGAAGATTGTGGGACAGCTGACCTGACTGCATCGTCTCCAGAGCCAGGGTCATCCACACCAGCACTCGAGACCACCACAGTTAAGGGACCCAGAGTGGCCGCCGCTGACACCAGATCAGGTGTCATACCGACAGCCATTACTGGCACCCCAAAAGTCACTCCAGTGCTGCTGTTGAATGTCAGAGGCCTGGTGAAACTCAGTAACATGAGTAAAATTTCCTACCTGGGAGACTTAGCCATAAGCAATCAAGCACTATGCATGGCACTAACCGAAAAGCACCTGACAAGCAGTATAGCAGATGCAGAAATACATATACCGAAATATACTGTATTTCGTTCGGACAGGAAGGCGAGAACTCATGGTGGGGTTGCTCTGTATATCCGTGAAGATGTCACACCAATTGTACTGTTGACACATTCAAACTCAGTCTGTGACACACTGATAATACATATGAAGCAACTACAGACAGTAATATGTGTCACATATCGGCCGCCCGATGCCACCAGTCATGAGGGTAAATTTGAGGATAGCCTAAGTAGGATAGAAGAGGTCCTTGACAAACTGGACCAGGGTCTCAACATCCTACGGCTGGGAGACTTCAACCTACCAAAGGTCAAATGGCCTGAGGGCCACCTCCTCCCTGGAATGACGTCAATAGAACAGAGACAGACGGAATCCCTGCTGGCCCTCACACACAGGCTGTTCATGGAGCAAGCAATACTCCTCCCAACAAGAGGCGAACATGTCCTGGACCTCTGTCTTACAAACAACGAAGTGCTCATCCACAATGTAAAGGTGACAGCAACGATTCTCTCGGATCATAACTTAGTAGAGCTAATGATATGTGGTCCAAAAGAACCAACAGAGACAAAACCACCAAGAATCTCCGGGACGCTATCCAGCCTTAACTTCTACAAGGCTAACTGGAAAAAGATTAAGAGTGAAATCCGGAAGCAAAAATGGAGTGAAAACACCACCACACAAGACACTAACACACAATTTCAACACTTCATGACAACGATACACACTATATGCAAAAGTTTGTCCCGGAGAAAGAGGCAAACGGACACAACAATCTTATTCCCAGAGATAAGAAAATCCTTATGAGACGTAGAACTAAACTCTCAAACCAGTTGAATAGTCAACAAAACAAAAACAAGAAGGAATCCTATTTGAAACGTGCACTACTTGACACCGAGATTGCACTCAAACTTTCCCATGAGAATGAGAAGGCAAAGAAAGAAAACAGGGCCATAGAAAACATTAAAACAAACCCTAAGGCCTTCTTTAAATTTGCAAAAGAAACTGCCTCAGTACACTGCAAGATTGGGCCACTCTTCCACACGGACGGTTCATTAACCGAAAACCCCCAAGAGATATATGAAATACTGAACGAACAGTACAAAAGTGTGTTCAC
>OZ024742.1:171724656-171754656 GCA_964016885.1 Eledone cirrhosa
GAGAAAGGTTATTAAGTAAAATTTTAAACCCGAAATACACATTTAACCAACAATACAGCTTTCACGCAATAGAATAGAACATGGAATTAATGTTTGTGAAACGAACTTTTAAACCATTCGGTATTTTCTGTCCAGGGATTCCCTACCAAGATATTTAAATGATAAATAATATTTGTTGTTGTTGTGGTTATCTTTTTGAACGAAGAAAATGTAAGACCTTATCGCACTGGTATATTCCTTAATGTTGTATTTAAAAAAAAGTCAAAAGAAAATAGCTGGTAATCAGTTTCGACTATGGGAACTGTGTTTCTGTTGTTAATACCCTCTGGTGGTCACATCTGCCAGAAAGAGCCGATATTTCAACTCAGGAGACAAAGAGTCAGGTATGTTACCCCATAGAAGCATTTACGAATTTAAGAATTCCGCAAATTTGCTCTCCCTTTATGCAACGACACTAAAATGATGAAAGATAATGTTGGCCCCAGTAGAATTTGAACTCAAATTACAGTGTACGGGACAGTTACGGAGGCATATAATCCAACGTATTATCTACTATCAATTTGCAGCCACTCTTTTTAGACATGTTGTACACAGTTACATCTTCCAAGGCATCAGTTTCTTAAGATGGCAGTATGTAATTTGAAAGAGATTAGGTTAGCAAGCCAAGCGACTGCTAGTTAACGGCTCCCAGTTTAATTAGAATATTTCAAATCTCGACGTAAAGTCACATTGATTAAATCTGTTTTGTCCGTCCGTTGATATACCTAGAGAGCAGCCAATTATAAACAGAAACAGGAAAAAAAATCTTTTATGATATAAATAAATAATTTAAGTATATATATACAATTTTAAATTAGGTAGATGCTTTTAGATATGTAGAAAGTTTATTTTTCAAACATTGAAATAGGAGGGCATACAACAAAATGGCTGCTACATTATGTATAGAAATATAAAGTCTCAGACACGTAGAAGACATATATTATGTGATACGTCCTTGACACATATTTAACACTGCTGTTACCTTACTTACTGAACGAATGCCTACCTAACTATATAGTAGATAGATAACATCACACCCTGTCGTGAAACAACACACCTGCTTTTCACTCTTGTATACTTATATTATTTTATATCCTTTTATTTAATTTTCTTCTCTTTTCTTTCTCTATGATCATTAAGAACGTAGAATTTAGTTCTCTAAACAACAGGCTACGGTGTCACACCCTCGTTTTACGTTCAGTTTTCTTCACTTCAGACAACTCGACACGACATCACACTCACACTGACGTACACATTTGACTCTTCTCACTCTCCTCACCTAGAGACACATACGTAGATTGACGAATAGAGATTGAGAGAAGGAAAGAAAGAAACTCATCAGTATGAAACTTTCACCTCACATCAGCACAAATTATTGCATCACCTGGTGTATGTTGGTAAATAAACACATGTGTGTGTGCATATATCATTATATAATGATAACTAGGTGTACATATTTCACAAGATATGTCTCAGTTCGTCATTTGTTCGCACAGAATGCTCAAAAATGAATTCAAAATTAGGGCTATGACCACGTCTCTCTGAAGCACATAAATAGAATGAATCTGGAATGTACCCATATCAAAATAATATGCTTATATTAACCTTACCATCAAAAAATACATATGATGTTTCTGCATATAATTGCTATATCAGCCATTGTAGATAGAGACAGATTTGAGTTATCTCACCTCATACATATTATTTAGACACAAAATAAAACGTTGAGTGCATTATGTACAGTGAGCCGTATAACACTATTTTAAGGCCCCAAATTTCAAAGATTTTCTTTCTTATTCTATAAATGTTAATTATAATTTGCAGATGCTGTATATTGAATATTACTTTTCAAGAGGGATTGAAAGAAGGCAGACAGAGAGAACAGATAGTAGAATTGTAGAAATAGCAAAGAAGGCGAGGGCAATAGACATCGAGAAGGTCTGAAACACCGAAGAAATGCCTTTGACAAATAATTACATAATTGATTAATCAAATGATTAATGGATTAATTACCTCTTAAATAAAACTGAAATGAAACTCAACCGTGGCGTATGTTTTTAATTGGCAGCATGGCCCTCCCAAAATACAACAATACGATTGAACATATAATTATATTTATGAATTTAGGAGTGTTATATTTCATTGAATCGGGACAAGTATATGCGTTGTACATAAAAAAGATATTTAATATCATAACCTCCTTAACGTTTGCGGCGCCGATACGTTTACGCCACATTAAAAAGCTGTTCAAAAGGTTGTACAAGGCCAATTAATACATATCTCTTTGCAAAGATGAGATATGGTCTGTTAATTTAACTACGTAATTTAACTCGTTGAACTAGTTCAACCTCACTGGAGGGATAAGTAGTAAAGAATTATCTCTACGAATTTCAAACAGGGTAATTAAATAGAGGTCACAATACACTGGTGATCTATGGATTCTTTATGTTGTAGAGGTAGTAGTGCTATTTGCCAATGAAAATAAATATGGAGGTAAGGCTGATGGTGTAGCGTAACTGACTAAGTACATTACAATATGTAGTTACTGAGTAGGCAACGTTTTCGGGTTTGGAATCGTATCTATAAAGTCTTGAGACTGTTTACTGGGCCGGGTGACTTGTTTTGACCTTAATAAAGATATTTATTTTATATCGCTCCAGTTATCTCATATATAAATAATGAATTGCAACATAACTACTTTATCGGCATTTTCATTTTCCTAGAACAATATCAGTGGTATGCAGAAGGGATACGCTCATGCATGGTGGACATTCGCAAAACACATTTCCCAGGTTTGCGCCTTGAAGAGGACTTTTCCAAGTGCAACACATTATATATCATGATCAGCGTGGGGGTGGGGTTGTATTAATTATTTAGGCATACTGGCGACTTTAAACCTCATCCATCCGGAGCTAATTAGATTTCAGACAGCTCAAAAAATGATTACACATTATCTGAGAAGCGGTCGATCATATTAAGTATGTCTCTTTATTTTATCGACTTTGGAGTGATGAAAAGTGCAGAAGGGAACAGCGTGATTGGGAACCAGTAAAGGATCATAATGATTTATAGCAAATAAGGATGGTCACTTCCAGAACGCCTTTGATGATAGATTCTACTCGGTCAGGCTGGACGTGAACTAAACAAGAAATAAAATGTAATAAGATATATAGCATGATCCGATTCTAGTACATACCCCAATATTTTAACGCCTATATTTATATATAGGATCTGTATAGTGAACAACCTATTGTATAAATATATGTTGGAAAATAATAAATTTCTATTATTAGAAACCTAATTTTCACATGAAAATAATTTTTATTGTTTCGATTTGTATATGTGTGTATGTAATGATCAACAGTAATTGTATAGACCGGTCAACAAACGTTGTCATGCAACTCCGCAACCATTCTTCATCGAACGTCTCCAAGGTACATAACCTGCGGCGTGTATCGCACAATAGTCCCTGCAGTGAGAGAAAGTGTTACCCGACAGGATACTGAAATAAATCCTCTGAAGGACCTATTCAAACTCACGGTTCTCGTTCCTGTAAATGGCCATTTCTATCCCGATAGCAACGAGTAGGGCTATGGGCTTGTTGTTAGGAAAACCCATGACGCCACAAAACTGCAACGTTCTAGACAAAACGATAAATCTGTATTATGCGTGCGAAATTGTTATATTATTGATGTTAATGTTCAAATGCCGCCGAGAAGTTTCTGTGTATTCTTTATTGTTCTATGATTGATAATATAGATACCAGTGATGTACTATGGTCAATGTAATCAACAACAACACTCTGAAATGCAAGAATTTAGCCTATGATAGAAATTAAAGCGAAGTACTTTGGTTGGCGAGAATCCGGCGAAAATATTTCCTGGTATTATATTTAGATTTAGCAATCTTTCCAATTCGTTCTTGGATCGATAAAATAAAGTACTATTCAGCTGCTAACTTCTATATAATTATCTTTTATCCTTCATGCCTGCCAAAATCTGGGGCTTAGTACCTAGATTAATATGAATATATTCCATCCATCATATCTTCACTCGATGTGGCCTCCTCGTAATATATGTATCTTTGGAATTTTGACATGGCTGAACTTATCCCTCCCCAAATCCAAACACAACTGATTTCTTCCAGAAAGAAAATAGATTGATACACACACACACACACACACACACACACACACACACACACACACACACACACACACACACACACACACATATATATATATATATATATATATATATATATACATATATATATATATATATATATATATATATATATATATATATATATATATATATATATAAATATATATATATATATATATATATATATATATATATATATATATATATATATATATATATATAGGTAGAATGAAAGGTATATTTATATTAACAATTCTCTATGGAAAGCAGAGAATTAAAATGATTGTATATAATCGCCAGTTTTTAAGAAAAAAGAAAAGCACTCCGTTTATATAAATTATAAAAGTTTGAAGAAGAACAGAAGAAAATATATTAACGTGGATGTGGGGTTGTACATATAAATGCAGAGCAAATATAGACAAAAGTATTAATGGAAAAAATATACTTCTTTCATCATAAAATCATATTTATTCTCTTACAATTGTTTCAAATGATAAATGGCTTCTAATTATTCGAAGTGTTGGTAAAATTCGTTTCTTATAGGCGTGTGAATCTATAAATTTATAGATTTTCGTGAATATAGGAAACGCATTTCACCCACACTGTTTATTGAGAAAGGTATTATAAAAATAACATATTTATTCTCTTACAATTGTTTTGAATGAGATATATGCCTCCAATTATTCGAAGCCTTGGCAAAATGTGTTTCTTATAGTCATGTCAATATATAAAAGGGCATTTCAGCCGGCGGTCTACCAATTCTGCACTTCCACTACCCTGCAACTATTAATTAATAAATGGGCAGTGTAATGGCCGAGTGTCAGTCAATTGTTGAACTGTATATCTGGCTTTTTATATTTGAAGTTCAAATCCTGGTGAAGTCAAATTTGCCTTTCACATTTCCAAGGTTGCTAAAATACAGTGTCAATCAAGTACTAGGGTCGAGTTATTCGACTTTCCTGTTTACCAAATTTACGTAAGTCTTCGGGCGTAATCAAGGAATCATTATTCCATAATAGAAAGTGTAATAGTTTGACAGAATCTTTAGAACGTCCGACTAAAGTTTTTACAGTAAATCTTTTACTCCATCAACTCCGTTTTATTTTTTGCCTTTCGTTTTGGTCAAAAATCCGTTGCTAAGACTCCGTATGGATCTCTGGCTCCATCCAACCGTGAAATTGCCTTCCCATCATACATCTGCCATAGTAAGACGTATGTTCTGGTTTCAATACTTTACTGACGTACATCTGAGGAGAACTTTAATTCATGCCAAATTAAACAGTTTATAAATACAACTTCCTCGCATGTTCTTCTCCATTCCACTTTTACATCTATACACACACAACCACGCTCCTATATATATTTATATATATATATAAATGAGTGTGTGTGTTTGTATGTGTGTATGTATGTGTGTGTATGTGTATATAGTTTAAGATAAATAAGACAAACACAGGGATATAATGATAGTTTTATTAGTTTCACGCTTGTTTAAAAAGCAAAAAGATTAATCCATCAGGAAAGTTCAAACCTCGGAGAAGGTTGGAAGGTTGTGGATGAAAAGAATGTACATACAAACACACACACATGCACGCTCGCTTACATACATACTTAGATAAATACATATGTATTTTCTGTTCCTAGTTTTTACACATTCTATAGTGATGGGGTGTAGTTTAGTAGTCAATGTTTATGGCACCAAATTGTCAGGTCTTGAGTTCGATTTCCGGTGGTGCGTTATGCTCTAGAGCAAAACACTTTACATTGCAGCAGTTCAGTCAGCTGACAAAAATAAGTTATAAATGTAGTTCGAAAGGGCACTGAATCTTCATGAGAACTGCGTTAATTGTCCCCTTATAGTGGAATGCTCAGCCACTTATAAATTAATCTCTGGAACAGGTGTTCCAGGGTGTTTCGTTGATCAAGCAATTGGAACACTTGTCCTCGGGACTCTCCAAGGTCCAATACGTATTCTATTTTCTATTCCGTTTGCTGTTTTCTATCATATACTCGTATATTTCCGGTATTCTTTATTTTCATTATACAGTTTCTCTCTTATATCCGATTTTTTTACGAATTAATGTGTACACTTAATATCTCAGCGACTATAAAAACAAAACTTTAATTCATAACACTAAAATAACTTGTCCATTTGAAACATCAGAATTTTGAGTCTGTTGTCTCAGTAAATAGAGTCATATACGAAGAAACACGATATTAAATGATTGCACAGTTAAATTTTCGATAAGAAATTTTTCCAATTCAGAGAGCTTGTACTCGCGGACAGCCATCTTCTTCCCGTAGAGAGATGTTTTGGTATCTGAAGACGCCGGATATTCCCACCGCAATAGGTATGACAATAAACCTATGGTAGAGGGGTCAGAATTTTGTATAATTGATGATGATTTAGTTTCGATGAGTGGACATTATGTACTTTTACTTGCTCCACATATATAACACTTTTTTTTAAGGGTACAAAATCCCAACTGTCGAAATATGTTGTCTGTTGTAACAACCAATCAAAAGCAATTATTGATGCAAGTTTATTTGAATTCTGGTTATTGAGATTGTTATTGTAGGTGTTAATGATATTTTGTCAATATTCTTTCTTTTACAAAGTCAAAATATGGACATTTTTTACATACGTATTTGTGACATGGTACATACACACATATATATGTCTGTGTGTACGTGTGGATATATATATATATATATATATAGGAAGAAGAGGGAGGGAATGAGAGATTTATGTAAGATACTCATATACATACATTGTAAATAAATAGCTAGACATGCATACATCGAAACAGACAAGCGTATATAGATAGAGAAGAGGTGTGTGTGTGTGTGTGTGTGTGTGTGTGTGTGTGTGTGTGTGTGTGTGTGTGTGTGTGTGTGTGTGTGTGTGTGTGTGTGTGTGAGAGAGAGAGAGATAGAGAGAGACAGAGAATAGTTATACGGCAAGAGAGAATTTGGCTGTAAACCAATTATCAGTGATTTTCAGGCCATCTGTTCTGAACATTATGTCAAAATAGAATTAACCTACTTTTATAATAGTAAAAATTATTGGAGATAGAAAGAAGACACAAATGAAGAACCAGATGTCTTTGTCGTCGGTATCGTCGTCAACTTAGTAGTAGTAGTACTTAGAGAAATATGTGGTGGTGATGATATGGGAGAAGGTAGAGGTGGGATATCAAATCGGTGTGTTTTAGTTGAAAAATAAAAATGAACATTTAATTCCAGATAGATTTATATATGCATATATATATATATATATATATATATATATATATATATATATATATATATATATGTCTGTGTGCGTGCGTGTGTGTGTATGTGTAATATCGACGATATATATGTTTATTTAGTTCATTTAGTTAATTATCGCAATCTACAATCGTTTCAATAGGTACAACCACTCAACTAAATATAATTTTGATAAGTGCTTACATAACAATGTTACCCAAAGACCAAATACACCAGGAAAATGTAATAGTTATTCTCATTATTATTATTACAATCTGCCACATGAGATAGGGCTTTAGGTCACACTATTATGTCAGCAATTAGAAAAATTACATAATATTGTTGAGTAAAGTGTACCTATTGAAAATATCGTTGTTTGGTATAATTGATAAGTGAACTAAATATTCAAACCTTATCATATTTATCAAGATGTTACTACGTACATATGCATATACACATTACATTTTGCTGGATTACCCTTTTCTTTGCACGGAAATAGGTGAGGAACATAGAGTTAATAATTTGTTGAGTTCATAAATAACTAATAGCTATTTCCACCGAACACACACACACAGACATACACACTCATATATATATATATAAAAATGAAGTATTTCCGTAGGAAAGGTAAAGGAAAAGAGAGTGCTCTATGTAGGCTACAGAGCTTTTTAGTTATGTAATAAACCACAGGTAAATGAAATAATTATCTTATGTTGTTTATTATATAACTACATATATATATATATATATATATATATATATATAGATATATATATATATATAGATATATATATATATATATATATATAGAGAGAGAGAGAGAGAGAGAGAAAGCATTTCATTTAGCACAGCAAGGATCGGACGAAATCTATTATATACCTAAGGTTGTATAAGGCAGCTGGATGTATAATAATTAAAATATCGGCAGAGGTACAACGAAATTTCAACAATGAAATGTTTCTGCGAATTGGCAGTGTTGTGAAAATGGCAGATGGAATATTTTGCATTCTTCTCCCTCCCTGTATCCTGTTTTCGAAAACGTGGCGTCGTTAATATTTCCTTTCATGTTTTGAGTTCGATAAATAAAGTACCAGATTTATATATGCTGTTCGCATTCCCCCCCCCCCCCCTAATATTTTCTGTCTGTCAGGAAGAAATCGATTATATTCAGACCCCTGGAGAGATCGGATCTCTGCCAGATCTAAAAGCGTCAGAGGCCATAACATTTTAAACAATACAGAGTTCTTCCCTAAACATTTATCATTCACCCCCATATCTCCAAATAGTTTCAAATGCAAGTGGTATCTTGAACATTTTAAAATTAGCGGCGCCGATCCTGTGAATGACTCAGTTCTTCCAATATTTTTACAAAACATCTTGTAAATATAGCCTGTTTATTCTAAACCTAGCCAGTTCTAATTGTATTTTGAGCATTTAGCGATCTTAGAGTGCAAAATATATATTTCTGGTTTGCTATAATACGCCAAAAATGCACCAACTAAAACAGCAAACACAAACACACGCGTATATATATATATATATATATATATATATATATATATATATATATATATATATATGTGTGTGTGTGTGTAGGAAATGCTTATTTTTTATCGAAAATACAGGAAGAGTTAAGCAGATAATCAGTGTTACTGAATAAGTAGAATCTTTGAGAAGGTACTAATAATTGTTTCTACTTGTGGCACAAGGCCAGCAATTATCGCAGTGTATTACTGGTAGTTTATCTTATCGACCCCGTAAGGATGAAAATAAAGTTAACCTCGGTGGGATATAATGTTTCTACATCTGGCACACGAACGGTAAACTCTGACAAAAGTGCTCTAAACATTACATTTAGAATTTAACAGAAAGGGGGAGAAATTCGGGCGTCAAATAATCAACATTTACTAACTTGCCTTTTCTGTTAACATTCTTATATATCTATCGCTACACCACTACCTAACTACCACCCGTTCTATCTATCTCATACACACACACATGTATATATGTATATATATGTATATATATATATATTTATATATACATATATATGTATGAATGAAAGTTACAAGCCGTTAATACATATCTTTATATAGCTCTTACAGGTATTTAGCCCATGGGGGGGGGGGGGGGGGGCTTATCGGAGTCAGATATTAATATAGCAAAGTCCTTAATTACAAACCCTGAGAGTGTATAATAATATCACATCACCATGCATAGATTTTAGATGTTATAAGTATAATTCGCTAAAGGAGGTAATTACCGGCGCTCGTAGAAAGTATACTGCATAACTTATGACCAGTACCAGCTATAGAAATTTCTTTTTTATATAAAAGGAATTAACATATGCAGTGTTTAACGACTTTACCAACAGTCTATCATATTCACACCTAAACATGGCATTCCAGCTCTGCTTAATCTTTACACCAAATATTAACTTTCTCTAATATTTAACCCTGATAACCCAAGCATGAGCACATTACGCTTTTGGCATGTAATATTCTGTATCGCACCTCTTTATATCTCTTATTTCTATCCTCTTTTATGATACTGTAACCTATTATTATTATTATTGTTCTTTGAGTCTCAGTCATTGATGTTATTTAACTGAAAAGTTTGTTGAAATGAATATCAAGCCACTACCTGCAGCCCCAGATATTCAGGACGTATCGGAGGGTTCTTGCTGTTCCCAACAAGCATGCCTTTTGAAGTGTTCCAAAAAGCGGGGCGGGACCAACTTTCTTTTACCATCCTTGGAAACTCTTTGTGATCAATGGGCAGGCTACATCCACAATCAGGCACGATCTTGTTCCCTTGTCCAAAACCACCAGGTCAGGTCTATTGTGTTCCAGTTTCTTGTCCGTCTGTATCCCAAAATCCCACAGCACCTTCATCTGATCGTTTTCCACCACATACTCTGGCTTATACTCATACCACTTCTCAGAATGTGGTAAATTGTTTACTTTGCATAGGTGCCAGTGGATCACCCTCCCCATCACATCAGGTCTCCAGCCTTTATATTATTATTATTATTGCAGTTGCATTTATCTTGCTTTATGTTCATACGAGTTATCACCAAGTCACAACCAGTGACGTCAAGAGACAACAAGGTCCGCCATGTTCAAGAAAGAACATACATACTCACACATGCATCTTTAGTGTTTAGACTTGTGATGTACTTATATTGACAGAATCTTCCTTAGTATATAGGCAGTCCCCATTAGTACTATCTTTTGTATTTCTCCTATACGCGGGTTTCCTGGGATTTGCGATAAGTAATCATTAGACCCCTTAGGTATCATTCCTAGAGCGCCTACAACCACTGGTATTGTTTTAGTTCTCAATTTCCACATTTTTTCAATTTCTATCTCCAGGTCCTTATACTTGCTCAATTTTTCAAATGTTTTTATAGATACATTCTTGTCTATTGGAACGGACATATCAATTAGCAGGCATACCCTCTTTTTAAAGTCCTTCAGTATTATATCAGGTTTATTTGCATCTATTTTTCGGTTTGTTTGGATGCTAAAGTTCAACAAGATTGAGATGTGATCTTTTTCAAGTATGGGAGGTGGTTGATGCTCCCACCAATTCTTTTGATGGGGCAGGTCAAAATGCTTACACATTATCCAATGTATGTATTGTGCAGCTCTATCATGCCTGTTTAGGTATTCGCTTGGAGCTATAGGACTGCACATTAAAATTATATGGTCAATGGTCTCTGGGTTTTTTTTACATACACGGCATAATGGGTTGCATCCATTTTTTATTACGTTGCCTTGGTAATTTTTTGTTGTTATTATTCTTCAGCCTCAGATATTCAGGACGTATCGGAGGGTTCTTGCTGTTCCCAGCAAGCATGCTTTTTGAAGTGTTCCAAAAAGCGGGGCTGGACTAATATTTTTAACCATCCTTGGAAATTCTTTGAGATAGTACCTAGTGCGCCTATGACGACCTTGACTTCGTGGCAGTTCCAAATCCATTTTACCATCCCACTTTAAGTCCTGGTATCGATCAACTGTCTCCCTCTCCCTTTGTTGCAGTCTCGTGTCAAATGGGTAGGCTACATCTACAATCGGGCACGATCTTTTTTCCTCGTCCAAAACCAACAGGTCAGGTCTATGGTGTTCTAATTTCTTGTCCGTCTGTATCCTAAAATCCCATAGCACCTTCACCTGATCGTTTTCTATCACCGACTCTGGCTTATGCCCATACCACTTCTCAGAATGTGGTAAATTGTTTAGTTTGCATAGATTCCAGTGGTTCACTCTTCCTATCACATCATGCCTCCAGCCTTTATAGTGAGTCTGGGCTAGGTGTTTATACTCGGATACAATGTGAGCCACAGTCTCCTCTCTCCCTCTCCACAGATCCTACACAGTGGGATAGCCTCCTCCTTGTAAATATGGTGTTTCACCCACTTCGTTCTGAAGGCCTCCTCTTGCGCAGCCATTAGCATTCCTTCTGTAGCCTTTTTAAGGTCTCCTCTTTTTAACCAGTTCCATGTCTGTGGATCTCTAAATTCAGTTTTCTTGAAGAAGGTACTATGAAGGGATTTTTCATGAAGGTTGCTCTCCTCCTTGTTGTTATTTCCTCCTTGGACATCCCCTGGTCTATTGTCTTCTCGTTCAGTACAATTTTGAGCATTGGCTCCCTACTGTCAGTCACGTATTTGTGTAGGCTGTTTTTCTCCATCTGAACACAGTCCTCTATGCTGATAAGACCTCTTCCACCTTCAGATCTCTTTATGTAGGGTCTATCGACATCACTCCACTTGTGGAACATGGTGTAGATAGTCAATAGCTTCCTAGTCTTCCTATCCATTTCTTTTTGTTCAGCAATATTTTCAGAATTTCCGCACTGTACCTAATAATAGACACATCTCGGGAATTAAGTGCACTTATGACATTCCTACTATGTGATTTTAATACGCTCCTTACTCTCCTAATGTACTCAGATCTTATCAATTCCTTCATTGTTTTGTTCTTGATGTCATCTGCATCCAGAACATTTAAATATTTGAATCCTTCTTCAGTGTCAATTTCCTTTATCATCTCACCTCTTGGTACCTGGATTCCGTTGCTTCTGCTCAATTTACCCCTATTCATCACTAGGACTCCACACTTATTAATACCAAATTCCATACATATATCATTGCTGAAAATACGGACAGTGTCAACTAGTACATCGAACTCCTTCTCACTCTTCCCAAAGAGTTTAAGTTCGTCCATGAAGAGGAGGTGTTTGCTGGTAAGCTGTCCCTTTCCCAACTTGTATCCTGTTCTCACTTTGCGCAATATAATTGTCAGGGTATCAGGGCAAGGACAAACAGCAGAGGGGACAAACTATATCCCTGGAAGATACCTCTCTTGATCTTAACGCCTCCCAAGGATTCTCCACCCGATATTAACTCTGGCGGTGGATTGGCAGTATCGGTAGAGAGTCGGACACCATGCTTTGAAGCATGGAGTTACGTCCCTTTATGATCCGAGTTCAAATGCCGCCGAGGTTAACTTTGCCTTTCATCCTTACGGGGTCGATAAAATAAAGTACCAGTAATGTACTGGGTAATTGCTGGCCTTGTGCCTAAAATAGAAACAATTATTATTATTATTATTATTATTATTATTATTATTATTATTATTATTATTATTATTATTATATATATATATATAAGGGCTGTGGATTGGCAGTATCGGTAGAGGGTCGGACGCCCTGCTTTGCAGAACAGTTACGTCCCTTTACGGATTGACTTCAAATCTCCTCGAGGTAAACTTTGCCGTTCATCCTTACGGGGTCGAAAAATAAAGTACCAGTAATATACTGGGATAATTGCTGGCCTTGTGCCAAAAGTAGAAACAATTATTATATATATATATATATATATATATATATATATATATATATATATATATATATATATATATATCAAAGGCATGTATTGAGTTAAAAACGCAAAATAGTCTCATTACAGTAGATTAGCTCCAAGAAAGAGGTTTTTTCCGAGCCGTATAGTATAACTGAACAAAAAAGAAAAAAAACGAACACAGACATATACATATATGTGTTCAAATCGTAATGAACCAGAATCGCTAAGGTGCAAAAAATACTAACTACAGGCAATAGGGTTTGCCAGAATCAATTTAAGAATAAATCAAGGAAAATAAATACAAACCATAATAGGAGTAACAATTCGGCTCCGTTAATTCGTTAACTTTCGGCTCCGTTAATTCGTTGAGCTAATTCAAATGTCGAGTAAACTCGGCTGCTATTTTTAGTGGCGAGAGTGTGCGAGACACGCTAAGTTTGGGAACCATGTGCGTTACCATATACACACACTATCCAATTTTTTCACCTTAGCGATTCTGGTCCATTACGATTTGAACACTTATAGGTATATGTCTGTGTTCGTTTTTCTTTCTTGTTCAGTTATAATTTATATATATATATATATATATATATATATATAGTTAGAGAAGCAAAAAATTGCTTATTGTGATCCAGTTTTTGGTTAAGAAAGCCAGTTTCATGGATGGTTTCAACGTACGGTTAGGGGTAACTCCACAAGTTTGTAAGGATTCCGTTCAATCTTGGAGTATAAAGTATAAAAGAGAAAACACAGGTAAGCATTAAGAGAAGGATTTTATCCAAGTATTTACGACCGTTTCATTGGTAAGTGCAACCTTATATTGCTATACTGCAAATAGCAGCCACTCAATTATAATTGTTGTTCACAGTCCAAATTTTCAAAATATTTTGAAAATTTGGACTGTGAACAACAATAATAATTGAGTGGCTGCTATTTGCAGTATAGCAATATAAGGTTGCACTTACCAATGAAACGGTCGTAAATACCTGGATAAAATCCTTCTCTTAATGCTTACTTGTGTTTTCTCTTTTATATATATATATATATATATATATATATATATATATATACTGTATATATATATATAGTTGCTGCAACTCGATTTCGAGTAATGCCACTGCTTGATACTTAAACATGAGCATCACGGATGTGGCTCGTTAGTCCTGCTAGGGACTTCCCTATGGCCAGCAATACCATGCAACGCAAAACGATGTCCCATATCAAGCGATACCTAGAGACCTAGAGAGATGTCTTAATGAAGACTAGTAGTCTCCTGTGCAAACGAAAAAAAAATTTAAATCTTTTATTTTTTATATATACATAAATGTAAATATATATTTACATATATTTAAGTATATTTACGCACACACACACGCACACATACACACACACGCACACATACACACATACACACACACATATATACATTCGATTCGTTTGCAATTATGCAAAAAGCCTCTTTAAGCCATGTAAGTAGAATGACACAGTTATTCCTACTCTTGTGCTGGCATATAAACAGAACGGCTGACACTAATGTTTCTGGCTGATTCTACTGTCATGCTTTGCAGCAAAGAGTTACGGCCCTTTATGGTTTGAGTTCAAATCCCGCCGAGGTTAACTTTGACTTTCATCCTTACGGGGTCGATAAAATAAAGTACCAGTAATGTGCTGGCCTTGTGCCATAAGTAGAAACAATTATTAATATTCGAAAAGCTCAGATGTACATTTCTTGTATTCAATCATGTAGAGCGATAAAACCGTTTGTTGTATACAAATATATATACTTTAGTATATATATATATATATATATATATATATATATATATATATATAGTGTTGCTGCAGCACCTGCTGGAACATTATCATCAACAACCAACAATTTAAAACGAAAATAAAAAAAAAACAACTGCATAAACAAAGAGAAAAATAGAAATATAGAAGAAGAAGTCTTCCACCACCGTCCTGCAGGAAACCAGATAAGGGTATCCAGCAAATACCAGATGTCTGCTATCATTCATTCTTCGAATGATTTCCCTCTAATTCCACGCTATTTGAAACTATGCCACCAAATACGATAATTGTAGACAACGAGGCTTTTCTCTGTCTGCTCCGAAAGATTAGTTGCAGTGTTTTGATAAAACAATATATGATTTATTTAGTAAAAGAAATTTACACGCGATATATATGGACGTGTGACTGTGTCTGCTAGCGTGTATCTGAGTTTATCTCTCCCTCTCTCTATCGTTATATATATATATATATATATATATATATATATATATACACATGTAGCTGATTGTATGTATGTATGTATGTATGTATGTATGTATGTATGTATGTATGTATGTATGTATGTATGTATGTATGTATGCATGCATGCATGCATGCATGCATGCATGTATGTATGTATGTATGTATGTATGTATGTATGTATGTATGTATGTATGCATTCATGTATGGGTGTGTGTGTGTATGTATTTATGTGTATGCAAAACTAAATATATCTATATGAAAACAAAGGTTAAAGTGTGAGACATGTGGTTTTGCAGACTATGATCAGGTTCTATATGTTTGTTTCTGAGTCTTTCACTCCTCTTTCTCTCTCTCCCTTCTTCTCTCTCTCTATCTATCTATCTATCTATATATATATATATATATATATATATATATATATATATATCTGTTCTTATATCTATGAAATCATCATCATACTTCGTAATTTGACCAAAGACGTCAACAAGCCTTAGCTTTGATTCTTTTCTACCAAACCCGGAAGCGTTTGGCGTGTTAATTTCAAACATATCATTAGTTTTCCTCGATATTCAGAATTTGGTGACATGGTTCACATATATAGGATGACTAACAAAAAAAAAAATGGCCCCGCGAACATTTTGTGTCTCTGTATATACATTTTATAAGCAATCAACCTTAAAGTTAAGTACATGGTAGATGCTGCGTCTGCAAAACCTGGGGAACCCCAATAGGAGCAGATCCAGGAAAACATTTCATGTTTTTTTGCAACGGAAAAATATCCCTTCAAAGCTAATATATAAAACTGGTGAAGACATTTGAGTTCTATGTAACAATGGAGAACATTCATCTAAACGACCCAGGAGGCGTACTCGGATAGTTATTGACATGAACGAGAGTCTGTTCAACAGAGCCCACACCGATCACCGCACAGAAGCCAATCCTTGTGTCTCTCCAGAGAAACTTGCAGAAGGGCTGTTAAAGTGGATCTTAAGAAGTAACCATACAGAATAAAGACTAATCAAAAGCTTATTGTAGCTGATATGACCAAGAGAAAGGCTATGGATGAGAACTTGCTGGAGAAGATATCAGACAACCCAAATTTTCTGAATCTGCTGTGGACCACCGATGCAGCACACTTTCACTTAGAATAGGGGATCACCATCTCTAAAGCTAATGTGTTTCGTGAGTCAGAGATACACACTGAACTGGCTGGGAAACCCCTTGCGTACATGTACGGTTATTGGAAGCTGTGTGATCAGTTCGAAGACATTTTGTGTAGTCCTCACATAGCCATGATTTAAGCCACACAGACATCTTTCTTTTGGACTTTGTGCAGAATAGGGTATATGCTAACACGCCCAGAATTATCACTAAACTATAAGAAAACATCAGGGAGGAGATCAGAGCCATTCCTAGGTCTGTTTGTAAAGACATCCTAAACTTCACTGTGCGCCTCAAAGAATGCATGGATTCAAATGAGAATAACCTGGAACATCTGCGGTAACTTTGGTCAGAAACATCAAAAGATAATGAGTTCTATTGTTTTTAATTTTTTGAACTAAAATTCAGGGTTTCATCAGTTTGGGCCAAAGACATGAATACTGTAGGAGAACATAAAATGGGGCCAGTTTTTGTTGAGTCACCCTGTATATATGTATGAATATACATAATGGTATATTTGATTACTGCATGGGGAAAATATTTGTGTGATGTGTAGAACAGCTGCTCTACAGGCTGATATACACAACGGTAGAAATGGGACTTCAACAATTGACTTTAATGTTTTGATAAGAAATTGTACATTATAAAGCTTGTATTATTATCTGTCACTTTCTCACTCTCAACATACATTTCAACACAGATACAGAGCGGTTTATGCACGTGTGCGTTGAGCTAACAAGGAAAACCATTACGCGAGACAATACAATATTATAAGGATATTTAGAAGTTTACATTTGATATAGTTGATATTGTAGAAAATGAATCTAATGTTGTGGAGGCTAGTGCTTCATAGAAGGATAGATTGGGGGAGACAAGAAATAGAAAACTATACGAGAGTAAAGCAGTCGAAAAACAATTTCAGGAGGTCATTACATTTGTAGTTAGTTACACGTTTTGGAAAATTGTATATATATATATATATTATATATATATATATATATATATATATATATATATATATATATATATATATATATATATATATATATATATATATATATATATATGAGAAAAATAACAAACCCTCCATCTCAATTCTACTTTAGAAAAGCACGAGAAGTGCGAAACCGGTAAAGGAACCAAATAAAGATATATAAAAAAAAAATGCTCCAGTTTCATTTTCGATTTCATCTTTTTTCCTTATATTTACAAATATATATATATATAGTTTTCCAAAACGTTATATATATATATATATATATATATATATATATATATATATATATATATATATATATATATATATATATATATATATATATATATATATATATATGTAGCAGGTGATTTTTATTGTAGCACAATAAAGCAATGCAAATATCGGATAAGTGCCACTCTACAGTTTGTAGGACTGGAGTATAAATAATATAAGATCAAAAGATGGTTAAAAGAGTTCTAAGTATTTTATTATGCGCATTTCAAAAACAAATATCATCATGAGATGATATCTGCGTTTTCATCAGATAAAGTAGGGATGCATGATATGAAGTTTAAAAAACACTTGTGAATAGTGAAGTTTGATTCTGGCGATTTCCTCACGGTATGATGCAAATATTTATGTAAAATTCATCTCCCAATGAGGCTAATCAATACCCTTTGTTCTGTAAGGGAACAACACCTTACTCTCTCTCTGTCACCTGGTATATATATGTATATATGTATATATATATATATATGTGTATGCATTGAAATGATGAGGTTTCGCTTACAGGTAGTAGAATGTTATTGCGTATCGACCCGTGTTTGGCAGAGGATTGGCACAAGGTCATCCATACTATCGATCAACTCTACAGAATGGCAATGCGACAAACACTATACTTTTCTCTCGCACACACACACATGCACACACACACACATACACACACACAGACACACACATATATATATACTCACTGTATAGTATGCAATGACAAAGAATGGGCCTTATTTAATAATCTCCAATAATAAACTATTTAACTCACGTACACTAGGGATGTTATCACCTTTCTCAGTATTCTTTGAAGAACTGGCCTCCTTAATATTCATTTATTTGTTTCCCTAAAAAATCATTCTTAATCTATCAATTTATATTTAGCCCCCTCATAATTATTTCTACTTTAGGCACAAGGCCAGCAATTACCCAGTGCATTACTGGTACTTTATTTTATCGACCCTGTAAGGATGAAAGGCAAAGTCAACTTCGGCGGGATTTGAACTCAGATCGTAAAGGGACGTAACTATGCTGGAAAGCATGGCGTCCGACCCTCTACCGATACTGCCAATCCACCGCCTCCTCATAATATTAGCTAATTTACCGCTTCTTCGCGTTTTTTTCTGACTAATTTTTACCCCTAGATCAACCAGATTATTTGCCATTCATTTGTTCGTTCTTTTCCTATTGATCTGTATTTTCTATTTTTGAGTAAATATTTTCTGGTATGTTTTTTATCGGCACAGCGCAATAAGTTGCTCCTCGGGGCTAACGAAACGACATACCGGTTATGGTCTCGATGAAATAACTGGCCTCAATAATTATATATATATATATATATATAGTAATAATAATAAATTTGAAGACATATATACATATATACACATATAGTAATAATAATAAATTTGAAGACATATATACATATATACACATATATATAGATACACATATACATATTTGTATATACACACACACACTCACACACACACAGTCACACACACGCACACGCACACGCTCGCGCGCGCACACATACACACACATATATATATATAATTATATATATATTTATATATATATAAATATATAAAGATAGGAGAATGAGAAGAACGGAGATAAACTAAGATCCAATTATAAGCTCATATATGAGATTAACGTTAAATAGAAGGATAGTAGACAGGAGATTCATCTTAGCACATATTCTCTGTACATTTTGCATACATTTAAATATCAATGTATATCTATGTCTGTGTGTTTTTCATATATTCCTCTGATGGTATGAATTACACATGAACCTACAATTATAGCTGTATACACACTTAAATATTGTTTTCTAAACTGATATACTCTACACAATTATATATTTACAGAACATACATTAATATATCGAATAAGCACGTAAAATCGAGCTCAGAACATTTTGTCGGAAGGCTATATGCATATTAAATATGAAATAAATATATATATATATATGTACCATATTAAATGTACCATATTATATATATATATGTGTGTGTGTATGTATATATATATATACATACACACACAGACACACACGCGCCCCCATACACATACACACCCACACACACACACACATACATATATATATATATATATATATATATATATATAGAAAGAGAGAGAGAGAGATTTATATATATACATATGAAAGAAAACTCTGTTTATTTTATTGACGCCATATTTCCTTGTTTTATTTTACGTAAAAAATTCCAATATGGTAAATTACAAACATATCACTGGTGGGTACAAACAAAACAAAATAAACGATATATAATCATTATAAATATCACCATAAAAGACAAAAATAACACCGTGTTCGTGATGTCAATGACCGCAATAATGATAAAAGTGTTTTATGCAGAAATACATAGAGTTAACTTTCTCCACCTCTCTCTCTTCCTTCAAGTTTTATATTTTTCTTTCCTAATTTTTCTCTCAGAAGCGACTTAGAAAAGAAATGCCTACTACTCAAAATATATCTCTCAATAATGTGGAGAAATTACCCCTAATATCATGATCTAGAATAGAAATGATCCAAATGTGGAACATAAAACAACTGGATAATAGCCGCCCTGAGAATGATAAAACAAAAACATATGGATACATAAAGAAAACCCTAGAAATTTCAAATAAATGCGACATAGAGAATATGGCGCTACTAGACATTGCAAAAATAATACAAAGATTATTATCAATACAATATACAAAGCAATACCAAAACAAATCCGCAGATAACGAAGAAACACATAACTGCACTCCTTAAAGTAGTGACAGCACGAAATGTACATAGGATTAAAGAAGATGATGATGATAATAACAATGATTCAAGGCCAGCAAGTTGAGGGGAGGGGAAATTCGATTTAACCGACCCCAGTGCATTACTGGTAATCTATTTTATCGACCGCGTAGGAATGAATGGATGATGATAATAATGGATTCTGATATAGGCA
This sequence comes from Eledone cirrhosa, assembly GCA_964016885.1. Classification (NCBI taxonomy): domain Eukaryota; kingdom Metazoa; phylum Mollusca; class Cephalopoda; order Octopoda; family Eledonidae; genus Eledone; species Eledone cirrhosa. The sequence goes on from OZ024742.1 coordinate 171,745,615, forward strand.
CAAGGCCAGCAATTTGCGGGGAGGGGAAAGTCGATTAAATCGACCCCAGTACGCTACTAGTGCTTTATTTTATCTACCCCGTAAGGATGAAAGGCAAAGTTAGCCTCGGTGGGATTTTAACTCAGACCTTAAAGGGCCGCACCTCTATGCTACAAAGCATGGCGTCCGACCTTCTACCGATACTGCCAACCCACACGCATTAAGGATAATGATAATAATTTTTAATGATATAAAACGGAACAGAGGGAATTGAAGAAGTTTTTATCAGGGACATCTAAAATGATGACTGGCAATATGGATCGATTGCCATGTTTCATGTGTATTATGGGACTGAGAGAACAAGACATATTGCTGAATGTCGCAAGATTAAACATCAGTTAAGTGAACTGGGGAAACAAGAAATGGATTGTCATGCTCATGGATAAAACGCACTAAAGCTCATCAGGAATTCCAACACATTGATATAGGATGATGTGGCCAAAGAAACTGATCAATATGTTAACTGCCCCACGTTTCGTAACATAGTAAACTCTACTAAGTCTGCCATGGCAGAGGTAGGAATGTTCAACCAAGTGAAGCATTAAATCTATGAATTCTAATAAATGGATGAAATTTATCTAATATTTTAATAGTTTCAGTTGGTAGAATACGGTCATGTTCGAAGTCCACCTCACTCGATCATATCAAGCGCTGCTAATATATTTTCCATATATCATTATCCATCATGGTCAGTTACGTGATATAAAGAAACACAGGCATGGAGATGTGCACACACACTCACATACATATATAATTACGTATAAATATATATATATATATATTATATATATATATATATATATATATATATATATATATATATATATATATATATATATGTATGTATGTATGTATGTATGTATATATATATATATATTTATTTATTAATATATATATATATATATATATATATGTATGTATGTATGTATGTATGTATATATATATATATATTTATTTATTAATATATATATATATATTCATATATATATGTGTTAGGTAATTCCGAAGAGGAAGAAAAAGCGAAGGAAAGAAGAGTGCTCTATATATAGAACAGAGCTATTTAAATACTCCATTACCAAATGTTTCAGGACCCTAGACATTATTAATATACGTCTAGAGCGTTCATCAGACAGAGGGGTTAACATCTGATGAACGATCTAGACGTATATTAATATTGTCTAGGGTCCTGAAACCTTTGGTAATGGAGTAGATATATATTGTGTTGAAAACTTTCTAATTATATATATATATATATATATATATATATATATATATAAATATATATATTTATATATATATTTATATATATATATTTATTTATTAATATCTATATATATTCATATATATATATATATATATAAATTCGGAATTCCACACACAGTAAGTCTATTAAATTTCACTGAATAATTCTTAGTTAACTAGAGGTCATAGTAGGAAAGACTTACAGTTCTGAAACCAACACCATATGTGTGCAAAGCGAATTCCTTACATACACGGCTATAACTGACCGTATATATTTATAAAGAATTTCTAAATTACTGTTAGTTTATTAAAATAAAATACTCTACGATTTTCGCTTACTATATAGAACTAATATATACGATATCTATTGGGTAGTACCTGAATTAAATCAGTTGCAATGGAAATTGATTTATTTTTATAAAATATCTGTCTTCCAGCACTTATATAATGTTGACGTAGAATTGCAAATTCAAGAAAAAACACCCCCAATCATTTTCATTAATTTTCCCATCTTAATAAGATGTACTGAGCTATTGAGTCAACACATTTACGTCACTGTGTATGACATTCTCTCCTGTCCCTATCAACACGCGTAAATGTGTTAATAGTGGTTTTAAACTGTCTTATTTACGTCACAGCATATGACATTCTCTCCTTCCGTTTTTATCAGGCGTAAATTTGTTCATAGAGTTTTAAAACTGTAATTATATTTACTAAACTCTTCACACTCCTCAATGGAATGTAGGAAACTTCTAACGGAAATTATAGGTGCACCCCACGGCTAGATCTGTCAACTTTTAGAATGTATAGGTACTGATAAGGTTAATAATCACTTTATATATTTAAATTATATTCTATCAAGAAGAAGTCTTACAAAACCATTTCTATTTTCTTGTGGAGAATTTACAGAATGTGTATGGCCCAATTTGTTTCAATTTAAATCTTACTTTTCTGTGAGAGAAGAAATTTTGAAAGTGAACTTTTAAAAACCCTCCAGCTATGAACTAGAGTCTACGAAATGATTCAACAATCGATACATTCAAATGCATTACAGATCTCCATATTTTTCACTTTTATTATATTTGATTATTTTGCCTTTTTGTCTCGTTATCTCTCTTAATTTTTCTCCTTAATTATGATAGACATTCGACGCATTTCAATATATTTACCAGTTTCATATGCACATTCAAATATATTAACCCTCTTATATCTGGCGAGAAAGGTTCTTAAATTTAGCCACCCCTGACTCGTGGGTTTCTTTGGCACAGCATTTGAAAGGGAGCAGATATTTCCCTTAAATTTGGTGATTTCTCCTAAATGTTACCCTTTTAAATATTGAACTTATTTTGAAAATAAATTTCCTAAAACGCCCGGGTATTATAGGGTATGTAAATAATAAAATGCAACACCATCATACTAACAAGTACTCACATATGCAAGATCAAAAGAAAAGGATATATATTATATACTTGTAATACTTTTTTCTGTTTCCATTTTGTCACGCCACGAGGAATGAAGAACGAAGGTATTGTTGTTGTCATCGATGTTGTTGTTGTTGTTGTTGTTGTTGTTATCACATGTCGTTGGCACAGCACTTCATCTCTGTCTCACTGATCATCGAACATTCTAGAATCTGTCCAATGAAAATCAATGAGGCACAGCAGATGTACAGACACCGCCGAAAAATAGCGTTTTGTTTTATTTCTCATCTTCACAAAATATCTTTCTTAAAAGTATTAACAGCGGCCAGAAATACTCACTTCCAGTACGATCATCGCCATTATCAAGAGCATCATCATCATCAACATAATCGCATGCCTGCTATCCTCACTGTTATTGTATTTTGCTTTTCATACTTTTGCTCATCCTCATATATTTCCATGAATACCATTAATGTAAATAAACATCACCCTCGACATTGTCATTATCATCGCATCAGCAACATAACCACATCATCCTCACATCACGTGGAGCAGCATCAACATCACCACCACCCTCACCACATCATCACCATCATCATCGTCGTCCTCGTAACATTAACGTAATCATCATCAACATTATCATAAACATATCATAATGATCATAGCCACCACCCACACCACACTACACCACACCGCCATCGTCATCATCATAAGCGACAGCGTAATAATCAACTTCATCACCACCGTTACCACATCATCATTATCATCGTCCTCGTAACGCTAACATAATCCTCATCAACATTATCATAAACATATCGTAATGATCATAGCTAACATCATCACCATAACATCACCATCATCATAAACATCAGCGTAAGAATCAACATCACCACTACCCTCTCCACATCATCATCACCAATATCATAACCACTATGGGAATAATCATCATCATCATCAATCTTATCGCTACCCTCATCATATCATCATAGGCATCATCATCACCACAAAAGTCCAATATCATCAGCCTTACCATTACTATCACCCCATCTCCATATTATCAATAGCTACATCATTATCACAAATACTATCATCACATCATAATCACCATCACCACCACCAACATCCTCACCAAATCATTATGCTTATCTACATATTATTCTTTGTTATCGCCATTATCTACACCACCAACACCCCCACGACCACTGGTTATGACCATAAACATCCCTACCATCAGCACAACCATCATTTACCGAAAGTAACACAATCCCCAGTGACTCCATTAAAAGTGTATAATTGTTTCCAGCGCCACTTTCCCCTGTGTTGAAAGCTCGATCATCATTAACAGTCCTGGCATAAATGAATTCACCATCGCTGTCAAAGTCAACATCACGACCATGAATACCAACATGCATATATATATATATATATATATATATATATATATATATATATACATATTTATATGTGAGTATATATATATATATATATATATTGAGTATATGTTGGTTGTTTACCGACAGCTCAGTATACAGATTGGAGCACTCGACTAGTACGCAGGTTGGTCTGTTTACTCCGGAGTAATGTAAAATAATTAAGTCAAATATGTAAAATTTGGCTTCGTTTATTATAAATTATAGATATACTGCTATATATATTTCGGTCACAACCATCATTCGGACTGCCTGAAGAGGTCACAGTCAATGATGGCTGTCTCCGAAATATATATAGCAGTATATCTATAATCTCCTTATAATATATAACCAGCAATTTCTCTGTCTGTCTGTCCGACAGTGGAAACACGTGCGCGCGTGGTTGCTATCTCTCTCTCTCTCCAGCTATCCCTCTCTTTTAGTCTGTCTGTTTCTCTCACTCTCACTCTTTCTCTTTGTAACACACTAACATTCCTCCCATCTATCGCTGTGACGAATGGGGAGATGGAGTAGGAGGAGGAGGAGAGAGTCACTTCGTCACTCCACCTCTGCCTTTCTTTCTCTCCCCTCTCACCCCCTCATTACGTACATACATTAGGGCGGTGGATTGGCAGAATCTGTAGAGAGTCGGACACCATGCTTTATAGCATGGAGTTACGTCCCTTTACGGTCTGAGTTCAAATACCGCCGTGGTTAACTTTGCCTTTCATCCTCGCGGGGTCGATAAAATAAAGTACCAGTAATGTACTGGGTAATTGCTGGCCTTGTGCCAAAAGTAGAAACAATTATTAGAAACATTGCTTCATTTTTACATACTAAGCATTAGTAAAATAACTAATAATTTCAAAAGTAATTTTTCAATTCCAATTGTTATGAACAGCAAAACATTAATAATAATTTTGTTCTAAGAAATGTAAATACATTTCTGTGTGTGTAATATATACGCACATAAATATATATACATTTCTGTGTGTGTAATATATATATATATACACACACACAGAAATATATATACACACAGAAATATATATACATTTCTGTGTGTGTAATATATATATATATATATACACACACAGAAATATATGGGCATTGCTCTGTTTGTCTATCTGTCTGTCCTTCCCTGAAACTCAAATGTTGGTGCTACAGAAATATTTCCTTCCCCTTCCTTTCTCCACGTTGGTACTACCAAGAGAAACACTGTCGCTATAGAAACATTACCTTCCCCTCTCCACTGACTTTGGTCACTGAGGCCGAGGGAATCGCTGGTTGCTATAGAGACACCTTGCACAAGCCAGAAGTAACCAGTTCGAGGCGGTTCTGACTTGTCACCATGCCAAGTCTACTTATAATATATAATGGGCATTTCTCTGTTTGTTTGTCTGTCTGTCCGTCTGTAAAAAATGCCAAGGAAACAAATAGACGCGGTTTCAAATCTCTATGCTTTTCAAATTCATTACATTAATATTTATTTATACGTTTCGCTTTACGAGTGTTTCGACTTACGAGTGTTTCGGCTTATCATTATATATAAACGTTTCTATTTCCATCGTTTTATCGCAAACGTTTATATATTTTCATCGTTATATCATAACGTTTATGTATCATAACGTTTATATTTCCGTCACTAATCTCTTTTTCTCCTTTTTCGTTTTAACATATATTTATTTCAAAGATTTCACTGTACAGATAACATATATATTTATACATGCATAAAAGACACACCGAGAGACGGTGAACATGTGGTACCGAAAACATTTCTCATCCAAATCTCAACAATATCAGTATATACACTAGATTTGCTAGCAGAAAACCGCCCACCGGGTGGTTTTCTGCTAGTCTATATATATAAAACTGAGGATGTCTCTGTGCGTGTGTGTGTGAGTTTGAATCCCTAAAACTAGAGAAGCACCGAACCGACTGTTTGCAAACTTTACACATGTAATACTTATGTTTCAGGGAGTATTCTGAGTAAAAACAATTTCAAATTTTCAATGCCCTAGGGAACACATTAGGCGATTTAGCGATCTCTCTCTATAATTCTTAGTCTTTCTCTTTTTAGATAGATACATACATATAACGTCGCGCCCTTATAATATCTGTCTGTATGTCTGGCTGTCTGCATTACGTCACTTTTTACAATTCGCTCTATGACCAGAACGGGCCCTTATAATATCTGTCTGTATGTCTGGTGTCTGCTGCCCCCGGTTATTTTGCCACCCTTGCTCAAGACAAATCTCACACTCATTCCCTAAACAGATGGTAAGTGCACACAACTTCTTCCTCACGTTTTAAGCCACAGTGTTGCTTACTTACGTACCACCAGACCCTTACTTCTTTGCCAGCCGTGGTTGTGGCAATACTAAGCTTAGCTAAGGCGGTTATATATTTCACAATACCTTATGCCGTGCAACGCCGGGTACCACTGCTTGTTTATAATAAACGAAGCCAAATTTTACATATTTGACTTAATTATTTTATATATATATATATGTATATATTCGTTTTGCTCTCTACGTTTATAGTGGTTTCAGTCTTTAGCGTGCGCCCTTACTGGCAGGCTGTATTTCTTGGTCGATAACAGTGTGGTGTTCATGCACTGATTGGTTTCATGAATGAATATGGCACACCAATATCCTGAAACGCAGGAAGTCACCTCGTAACCGTAGTGCCAATACCTACGTTTATGCCATATAAAGAGACAATATAATATTACAGTAGATGTACTCATATGATATGTATAAAACGACGTGTATTTGTTAAATTTACAATGTATATATAGTTCCATTGGGCTGCTCACGATCCACTCTGGTGGAATCAACCACATATCATTGGCGGCATATGTAAATAGGTTTTGTTTTATCTATCAATCTATCAGACCCACAGACCCCCACACACACATATATATGTCCCCCTCTCTCTCTCTCTCTCTCTCTCTCTCTCTCTCTCTCTCTCTCTCTCTCTCTCTCTCTCTCTCTCTCTCTATGTATATATATATATATATATATATATATATGTACGTATATGTATATATGTACCCATGTCATTTTGTATGTGTTTTTATAATATATGCTTTGAATAAATGCCACTGGTCTTCCACATTTATCACCCAAGAGAAATATAATGTAGGAATTGAAATAATATTATTCGTTGCGAAAAAATGAATAGTTGTCGGTTGCCAATTTTTCAGAATGTATGCCAAATTTTGAAAGAATGGTGAAAAAAACGATCGTATTTTGAAGTGATTCGGTTACAAAGAATGATAAATGAGGTTTATTTTAAAGACAGGTCGCAGAAAACACCTCATGTCAAAGATGTTGTGATGTGAAAGAATTTCATACTTTGTTCTAATTATAACTCGATAGCGATTTAAAAAAAAAGATCTCGGAAAAATGATCGTCTTATCGAACGAAGGAAAATGTTTTCATCGGTCCTTTCATTGCTGATACTAGCTGCAAGTCTCAACTCCTGGCAGATGTATATATGAAAACATTTTCCTTGGTTCGATTAGACGATAATTTTTTCTAGAACTTTTATTAAAAATCGCTATCGAGTTATAATTAGAACAAAGGATGAAATTCTTTCACATCACAAGATCTTTGACATGAGGTGTTATATATATATATATATATATATATATATATATATATATATATATATATATATATATATATATATTTATATGGGAGCGATGAACTAGTTTCTAGCTTATTAGCTGTCATCAGCACCGTATACCTTCCTGTCAGTTGATTGAACGTTTGAACCAATACGTACATATATATATATATATATATATGTGCATGTATGTATATATATACTACTGTACGTCTGTATACATATATGTATGTCCGTATACATACTTAAATTTAAGTATCAGCCGTACTAACAGTGAGAAATGAAATTTCATTTTTTCCATTTATCGTTTTCGGTACGTCGAGGCCGACTAACTCACTCGATATGCAAATTAGGCTACTCAGCCGTTAATATGCATAACGAAAGTATATACTTTCAAACGTTCAATCGACTGACAGAAAGGTATACGGTGCTGATGACAGCTAATAAGCTAGAAACTAGTTCATCGTTCCTTTGTAAGTGTTGAACAAAAGGGCAACGATGGTTGCCGAACACTGCTGGCTAATAATCCGGGCTGTTTGTTTACAAACAAACCGAGCATTATAATAAATGTTCGGTAAACACATACGTACATATATATATATATATATATGTGCATGTATGTATATTTATATATACATACTACTATACGTCTGCATACATATATGTATGTACGTATACATACTTAAATTTATATATATACAAATCAACTTTTTAAATGGAAGTTGCATTATTATAAGGTATGTCAAAATTATTTATGAAACAGCTTATATATTGTATTTTGTCTGAGGAAGGCATACCATATTTTAATATGATATCCCAGAAATATATATAACGAAATAAATATGGTTTTATAAATATAGTTTCCATTTGTTTAATATCGTATATATATATATATATATATATATATATATATATATATATAGTGAAATAGAGAGAAATAAATTGAGCCAGAGATAGGGAGGTATATAGATTCACAAGTTACATACAGACAGTAGAATAATAATGGTTCATAATGATAATACTACCGTTAGATTCGCCGATGATGTTGATGCTGATTATTTTATTATACTAGAAGTGTAACTATTGACGACAAACTTTTCATGTCACCTCAGCTTGTATATATGTGAAGTCTTATCATTCATCTATCATATTCTAAAAGAAAATCTGAGACAGTAATCTGTAAACATTCTATACGACCAAATGAGTTCACCTCTCTATATTGTGAGTTACGTCTTGCAATTGGAATTTGCTCCAAACACGCACTATATCGATCTCTAGAAGCATGTTTGAAATTCTAG
>OZ024742.1:171759656-171764656 GCA_964016885.1 Eledone cirrhosa
AAACCGATATTGTTATGCTTTGGGAGGGTCATGTTGCCAATAAGAAACACACGCACCAGTTGCTTTCACTCCAATTTATTATAAATTTAAGAATTTATAAATTTCCGGTTGGTTGGTTGGTTCTATAACCGGACGGTTGTTCATATATTGTCAAAGTTCTTTCGTCACACATTATGTGACCTCTTCAGTGACTGGGGATTATTTCCTTTGTTTTGTGCCTCTCCTTTGTTCTGTCCTACGCCATCTTGTTTTTGTGTGTGTTGTCAACACATATAACGAAGGAAGTGTGGTAAGGAACCAGATGGCCCATAACGTAACAGCGTACTCAATAGTTAGGGAAGTAGAGTGGGTAATACGCAAATGTTTAACCCCGACGGCGGAGCTCAACTTGACCTCTGCCATCAGGGTTAAACATGTTCCTATATATATATATATGTATAAACCTAAAATCCCTAACAACCCTTTACAAAGAAGGCCTTACAGACAAGGAATGCAACTACATCACCAATTTCAAAAGCAGAACCAGCCTCTTCTATAGTATCCCAAAGACACACAAAAGCGAAGTAATAGGTAGGGCCTGCAAGCAAGCCACATACGTTTACATCAATATAGCCCCTCCTGATGACCTTACATTAAGACCCATAATAGTAGGTACCACATGTGAAACCCACCGTCTAAGCAACTTCCTGGATATTCTGCTTAAACTTTTCCTAAAACACATAAACAAGCTTCATAAGGGACGACCTTGACATGCTCAACCACTTCCCAATAACACTCAATAATGAACGTATCCTACTAGTAACCTTTGATGTCATCAATTTATATTCCAATATCCCACACAACCTAGGTATAGAAGCAATACAATTCTGGCTTGAAAATGTCCCTAGTGAAATCCAACAGTACATCCCTAAAGAATTTGTGTTGGAGGGACTCAAATTCCTCTTGGAAAACAATTTCTTCGAATTCAATGCCAGATACTACAGACAGAAATCTAGGACTGCCATGGGCACGAAGGTAGCCCCCTCATACGCCAACCTTGTCATGGGATATTTGGAAACAACTCTCTACCGCAAAGTTCTAGACAAATACGGCAACCACTTCTACCAACACATAGAAAAGAACTGGAAGAGATATCTGGACGACTGCTTCATCCTCTGGCATGAAAGTATAAATAGACTGTTTGAGTTTAAAACTCTTCTGGACGGACTCAACACGAACTTACAATTCACAATAGATTACAGCCATGAATAACTCCCTTTCCTCAACATCCTCATCAAGAAAACAAGAAACAAAATAGAAACAGACATACTGCAAACCCACAGACTCCAAACAATACCTCTCATTCAACTCGTGCCACCCTAGACACCAAAATGGAAATTCCTTATAACCTAGCCAGAAGGATCTGCACAATAGTTTCAGATAAATACACATGCTACACACGACTAGAAGAATAAAAAAACACACTTATCAGCAGAAACTACCCACCATCCCTAATCACCAATGGATTCCAACGTACCCTAAAACTAGAGATCCAGGAACTCAGACACCCCAAACCAAGGAATGAACCGCAACAAAAAACTCTACCATACATCTCCATACACAACCCCCTCAACAATGAGGCATTCGACACCATCCTCCAGAACATTCCTTTACTAAAAAGAGACCCCAGAATGAACAAAATCCTCCAAACACACAACACCATAAAGAGCAAAAGACAACCTAAATCCGTAAAAATCATCTTCACACAAGCCAAAATCCAACAAACCCTCACAATGAACCCTACAGTAACAAAATGCGGAAGGCCTACCTATGGCATATGCATAAATCTAATAGAAGGTTCAACATTCCATTTTAAACAAGGACATGATTTAACAGTTAAACACAACTTTACAAGTGCATCTGAAAACCTAATCTATGTTTTGAACTGCTCAGGTTGTCAAGAGCACTACATAGGACAGTAAAAAAACAGCCTCCGTCAACGTATGACCGTCCATAAATCACAAATTAAAATACAGGAATACACAAAGATTGCATTTAGTGAACATATCGCCAATTGTGCACTCAACCAACATCCAAACTTTAAAATGTTCCCCATTTACAAATTCATAGACAACGCTACTTTCATCCATCGTACCAATAATGAAACATATTTCATTAACAAATTCCAACCTCTACTTAATGCACTAAACTTCGGACCAAACAAAAGCTGCAACAAAGAATCAAACATTTACAAGAGTTACCTCCCTCACACCCTACATAATCCTTTTTCTTAAACAAATTAAATATCACCCAGCAAGAATTGCCTCCCCCTGCATATTAACTCTCTAAAAAGGGAAATCATATCAAACCTCAGTCCACCATTTGCCTCGATCATGGAATCATGGATCAACTAAGCACTCTTGCTATATTAACTCATTTTGATCTGCTTAACTTCAATAACTATGCCTGTAAATAACATTATTTTTTTCTTTCACATTGACTTTTATTGCTCTACGTTACGACCGTTTTTTTCTTTTCACTTCATAAACCTTGTTTGTAAATAACATTATTCTTTCTGCACCTTCTCTTTAACATGTGCGACACCACCATGATACCTATCACTATCATTTGATAATGCATACAAATGCTGAAACCGGTAATAGACAATTATTAAATATATAAATAGATAAATAAATGCAATTGATAAATAATAAATAAATCAATTATTACCTTAACACTTCACAAAAAGTAAAACATTTCGTTTTAATCATTTTCTAAACCAGAAAACAGAGAGAGAAATAAAAAAGGGAAAAAAATATTTTTCTTCCTAATAAGCGTCTCTTTCTCCCTGTTTTCATATATATATATATATATTCATATGTATATATATTTATGTTGGAAAATATAATTAATATCTTTATCCTATTTTGACAATTCAATAACAGGGCATATGAATTTCCCCATAGTGACACCAAGAAGCGTGAGAATTGACCCCACATACCCTCATTATACCACACCCACCTGATCCTTCTAATTCAATTTTCCTAAATGTTGGAGGGGTAGAATCGGATGAGCGTATTGATCTAATCAGTCAAGCACATGTTCTAGATATTGAGAGGTTTTCACACGGTCCCATATAATAATTCTATTGGCAAATTAATTGCATAAGTTTATTTTAAAAACTACCTGGTTGAGTGCTTATTAGATTTGTGCTATTTATGCAATTTTGTTCATGGTATACACATACTGAATTCATTTGCCAAAATCTGGGGGGTTTTTTCCCCTTGTGAATTACACATGTGCTTTCATGAAACTCTGTGTCATTCACAAATTTGGTACAGAGCAAAATACCTGTTGATAACGTGATATTCCTTGTTCGATCATTATACCTAAAGCATATAATTTTAAGCAGACAGTATTATTGATTTAGGTGTCATAGAAACCCTGCATTTCGATTTTAGCATCAATTCTAATGGGTCCAGTTCTGTTTTTTTGTTATAATTTATTTTGTTTTGACCTGTTTAGCTTGATCTGCTTTTTGGCTTAGGTGGTTGATGCTTTCTTGACTACTTTTTCAGTTTTGTATGGCGTTTTAACATATTGTTTAGCTCTGGGTTTTTAACTATGGAGCGCTTGCCAACATAATTCTGATTGTTGCGTTTCGTTTCGCTTTCTCTACCCGCCGAAATTCGATTCTCGCTGAATTTATATTTATATATATATACTAGCAGATTTACCCGGCGTTTCCCGGGATTTGAAATTATGCTAAGAATATACAGCTAGGAAGTAAAAGAAGAACATTATTTGTCACCAACCTGTCAAAAGAAGCAGAAGTTTTCAATAATTAATGCAAACGAATATTTAGTCCAATCTTTGTACACATAAAACTATGCTGATAATGAAGGAAAACACTGAACAGGATGTAGTTATACAAATTATTAAAGACAATACACGTTGCAAATCTGTAAAAACACAGGCAGTTTTGCTAAAGTACAAAAAGTTGTAATGAATGCAGAGTTGTATACAAACAAAAAAACAAAAACAATGAGAGTAGAATAAGAGAAAATATATTCTTTGAGAGCATCATTTGCTGTGTATGGTTAAATTTTTAACTTATAAACCAAAATATCCTGCATGACATATTCATTGGTATGTTCTGTAAATAGTAAGGTGAATCAAGGCAGAGCTGTAATAAGTTTTTTTGTTAACACTAAAGCACTTCAGCATAGACGATATTCTTTGATTTTCTTTTCGGAACAAACGCAAAGAGATTATCTCTGCTGCCAACTCGTGAGCAAGCAACGTAGAATTGTCCGTGCGAAAAACAAGGTTCATCCAAGTGAATTCCAGTGACGGACAGAGTTTGACCTTGCGACTTGTTTATGGACATCGCAAAGGCAACACGAAGGGGAAATTGGGTTCGGCGAAAGGAGAAGGGATTATCCACGTCTGATGTAGTCAGACTAATTTTTGTTGTTATCACATCCTCGCCTTTTCCACATCCGGATAGAATGGTAGCGTCAATACTAAGTAGAGACAGTTTTTTAACCACAATACGTGTACCATTGCATAGTTTTAGAGGAGTGATATTTCTCAGCAAAATAACTGGCGTTCCCTCTTTCAGAACCACTGTATTAGGAGGTAAACCAGGAGGATTAAAATAATTTAGAAATTCAACTGGATAATTGACCGCATCCTGTCGATCACAAACAGTATCAATAGATTTATATATCCATGGACATCCAGGAAGAAGCTGAAGAAGCTGATCGTTAATACAGCTAACCATGGCATTTTTGGGTGCAAGAATGGCTCTTTCGCATAGCCAATCAAGATTCGTATAGTTATCACGCAAGTTCGGGAATATACTCGCCTTGAGATCTTCGACAGTTTCAACTACATTGCAGATGTGATCAATTGCTATGTGTCCATCTGTATCCGGAGGTAGGTTATCATCTCCTATTGTAAGAATGTCTCCAGAAAATGTTGATGACAGAGGGTCCCCATGCAACCTTGCACGCATG
>OZ024742.1:171772156-171777156 GCA_964016885.1 Eledone cirrhosa
ATATATATATATATATATATATATATATATATATATATATATATATATATATATATATATATATACATACATACATATATATATATATATACATACATATATACATACATATATATATCCCAGTAGAAGGAAGACGCAGTAGAGGTAGACCTCGAAAAAGCATGGGCGGAGGTGCTGAGAGCAGACCTCAGATCGATCACTGAAACTCACCGAGGAGATGACGAATGACCGTGACAAGTGGAGAGATGCTGTGCTGAATAGGACCCTTCCCACCCTTGCAAACAGGGAAAAGCGGACGTAAAATGTTGCTAAATTATGTAGTCAAGGAAAAGGAATCCTGAGCTCTTTAAAATACAATATGTAGAAAGGGTAATACACTAGAGAGAGAGAGAGAGAGAGAGGGGGGGAGAGAGAGAGAGAGGGAGAGAGAGATAGTGAGAGAGAGAGAGAGAGAGAGAGAGAGAGAGAGAGAGAGCGTGTGCCATCAATAAAACAGGGAAATCACTAGTGTATGGAATCTATAAGCTATGGAAGGCAGGTTAGACACACAATAATTAAAAATATAAATTAAAATGGGCATACGCACCTCTATAAACACATAAACTAATATTTAATGGTTGCATCTCAGTTTCGAGAATTGCCATCCCTCAACATTTGTTTCTTAAACAAGGGTGGCACGAATATGATTTTTTATCACTTCCATAGACTTAGATTCCTTTTTGCATATAATACAACAAACGAAACCTGAAAAGGCCATGCTAACACTCGTGAAAATCGTACAGGCTTAGTGATGCCTGTGATTGTAAGCTGGACCAACCCCACTTTCTGAACATACACACATATATGCAGTCTGTAAGGTGGTAGTTTTGTCATCATTATAAAATCCACCCATTTCACTCTATAAATTGATAATTATTTTGACACTATAACATGCATTCACTACAACAGTGTAATCTACAAAGTAATGTGTTAAAGATATCCAACCGGAGAAAACATGTTAACATATGAACCTAATATTCATGACTTGGTCTTCCTACTCTTCCTGACACGTGTAACTACCCAGGCTAGTATGGAAACGGGACGTAAAATGATGATAGTGACGAACATACTGAAGGAGGTTTTTTTATACCCGACACATTATGTACGTTGATTCTACTATAACTTCATACTGATTAATAATGGCATGTGTGAATATTTGTAGGCGGAATCTGTTCGGATGCCTGTCTTATCTAAAACTTGTGTATCAGTTAAATATGCGAACCAAAAATTAAAGGATATAAAGAGCAAACGTAACACAGATACGTACGCACACCTATGTAATGATACATAGGTGAGCGTACGTTTCTACGTTACGGTTGCTCTTCATGTCCATAAATTAGTGGTTTTAGCATAGTGTCAGAATTATACTTTACAATCATATGAAACTATTTCTAGTGAACCTAATATTTAGAGGCTTTTCATTTCCGTATAAATGTACCACACGCAGATTGTTTTATAGCTCGACTATCGATAATACGCGATTCTTGTTGACTCATCTTTAGAACTTTTCTCAGAGTTTTGAACCCGGGATTTGAAGTGAGGATGTAGAGAGCCGGAATCGATGCTCTGCCGACTCAGCCAATTCCCTTCTATGAAATAAAGGGATACATAAATCTGTCAACCCTTTTGATACCAAACAAATCAAAATGACCATTGATTTTCTGAAATGAAACGATACATTTACATGTTTTCCAATTTAAATTTAAATTTTCCAACTGAATTTCATGTAAATATCATCGTAATAATGAAATAATTCAAAAATTTAGTGAGTCTCCCAAAATGCTTCATTACTTATTTCAAATAAAGAGGATTTCATTAGAAATATGGCCATGAATTGGTTAAGATAGCGTTGAGTATACTTTTTTATGGCGGTAGCTTTTATGTTTCACTTTTTGCACGGTTAGTCTATGTGAACCATTTGTTGGCGGCATTCTTTCATATACGTAACATATTTTAGTGGTGCCCTTAGATAAGTATTTAGATATGACACTTGACAGATCAATCCTTTGATTCTATAATTCAATCCAGCGTGATAACCTACCAAATTGAGTACATTTAATGTTTAAATATACCTTTTAACGATCGATTAATTAATTGTTTTAATTCAAACAACATTTCTTTGAAAATCAGCGTTAGATGTATTCGATTTATGATGTTTATCATCTTCAATAACTCATACAATATTGGTAGAGATACAGTTAGATAGGATGATGTTGCTGATGGATGTTGTGGTGTCAGTGGAAGCAGCGTTGTTGGTGGAGGTGGTACTGGTTGAGAGAATTGTGTTGGAAGAGTGCTGCAGTTGGAGGAGGTGGTGTTGGAGCAGCGATGCTGTTGGTGGGGATGATGGCGTTGGTGGAGGTGGTTGCTATGAAAGAGGAGGGTGATGTTGGTTGAGGTTTTCGTGTTGATGGAGGTGGTGATGTTGCTGGGATAGGCTTCTTGGTGTAGATGGTGGAGAAGGAGAAGGATGGTGGTAGTAGTGAAGGTGGTTGCTGATAGAGAAGATAGTGGTCTTGGTTGATATGGTTTTGGGGAGGTCGTAGAGATATGGTGGGGGTGGTGAAGGCCTTGGGGAAGAGAGTGTTTGTGAAGGTGATGTTGGTAAAAGTACTGGTGATGAGAGATGGAGTGATTTATTGGAGAATTTGTAGGCAATAAAGGTAGTGGCGTCAGTAGTGATGGTGGAGGTGTAGGACTTAGTAGAGGTTGTGGTGGAGATACTGTTGTTGGGTTAGGTTGGGGAAATGATGAAGGTGATGAAAGGATTTGCTTTTGTGTGTTTTGTATATACAGAAAAATAATAAATAAAAATATACACAAATATATTTACACATTTACAAGACATTAGAGGCATATATATATATATATATATATACACACTCACACACGATAAAAAAAAATATATATATATACACATATAACTATATGCATACAAATATATATACACACACACATATATATACACACACACACACACATATATATACACACACACACACACACACACATATATATATATATACATGTATATATATATATATATACATATACATATACACATATATATATATACATATATCTACACATAAAATATATATTTATATATATATATATATATATGTATATATATATATACAAATATATATATATATGTATGAATATATATATTTATATATATACATATATATACTTACAAATAAATAAATATATATGTATACGAAGACACACACACGTGTCTGTGTGTATGTACATATTTGTGCATACACACATATGCATTCATAAATTATTTACACCAGTCTCGTGGAAGTATTTTATTAAACATTTCTCCATCACCAACACATTTTTCCATTGATCTGACCTCCTTGAAATGGTTGCGGCATTAATCTTTCCAAATTTAATGTCCACAGAAATTTCAAATGGGATTCACACAACCTACGAACTGTCACATTACCTTCAAACATATCTCAGCCCCTCTCATTTCGTATATATATATATATATATATATATATATATATATATATATATATATATATATACATGTATTTGTATATATAGCTATACATATATGTATATATATCTATATCTCTCTCTCTCTCTCTCTCTCTCTCTCTCTCTCTCTCTCTCTCTCTCTCTCTCTATATATATATATATATATATATATATAGATATATTTTCATCGTATTTTTGACTAATGAAATTTTAGTCTGATAATGGGGTTTAGGACCCTCAGATAAATTGAAAAAGATGAGTATTGACGTACATGGGAGTCGAACCCACATCTTTGTTATCCATACCACTGTGCTACCATTACACCAACACATCACCCAATTTTCCATTTATCTGAGGGTTCTAAACCCCATTATCAGGCTAAAATTTATTTACTCAAAAATACGGTGAAAGCTATTCTATTTTCTAATTTCAAACCTGCTCACTGTTTCAAAACATACTTACTTGTCATATATATATATATATATATATATATATATATATATATATATATATATATATATAGGTAAGTTATACCGGGTTGAATCGGAGGTAACCACAGTAAGTTCTAAAGAATGAAACAGTTCTAGTCCTGTAGAGTCTTATCTATATTATATATATATATAAATATACATATATATATATATATATATATATATATATATATATATATATATATATACAAGCATATATATATATATATAGACATATATATATATACACACATATATACATATATATAGCGAGAGATATATCTATATATATACAACTGAGGCTGTCTGTCTGTCTGTCTACTAAAACAGTCGGCACACATCTCCTCCTAAACCGTACGTTCAAATTTCGGTGAAATTGCTACACTTTTAGATGAAGGTCCGGCAGAGACATCGGTCAAAAACAATTTCAAATCGTGCCACGTCAATTTTAAAAATCGAACTTGTAATGTATTGATTTTTCAGTTCAAATGTATAAATAGAGATGAAAGACGAGTTATTTCCCTTTTATGGCGTCATTTGCTTATCTTTTTATGTTACGTATAGACGACGCGTGCAAAAGTACAAACATATACAAACAACTTTCGGGCCAGCCAAAAAGTCTTTTAAAACAATATTTTTACTTGAAAACAAGCCTATTTGAATACACAGTAAAACAACCAAATATTTTGTAACAAAAGCATTCATTTCGAATAACGCCTTATGAGATTTTCATTTAGAAGCAATGATTTTAAACGACAGACAGAAAACGCATTTTTGGGGTGGTGGTGGGGGGGGGGGGGGTTCTTCATGTCCATCCAATTTCTTTGTTTCAAAATAACTGATAGTTTGGGTTACGTTGATGTTTTTCTCTGAGTCATGTGTTGCATTGTTTACATTTTCGATTTGTTAATAGATTACCAGTGCAATTTTTATCCACAGCATCCTCTTTTGTTTTAACATTCGGGTTATGGTTATGTTTTCTAACTTCATAAGGCATAC
>OZ024742.1:171782156-171787156 GCA_964016885.1 Eledone cirrhosa
TTTGTAATATAGACGAGTTTATATAAACAGAATAAAAAAGAAACATAAGATGGAAGACAAATATTCTTATAAGAAAGTAATTGTTTTGTACTTTTGGCACAAGGCCAGCAATTATCCCAGTATACCGCTGGTACTTTATTTTATCGACCCTATAAGGATGAAAGGCAAAGTTAACCTCGGCGGGATTTGAACTCAGACCATAAAGGGCCGTTGTTCTGTCAGCAGAGCTATCTCTCAACTCCTGTTTCTCCCCCCCCCCACCTCTCTCTCTCTCTTTATCGATCTCTCTCAATATTTCGTAGTCTCTATTTCTCTCATCCTATCTAACAGTCCACATATACTGCGCTGAATGTCTTATTAAGAGAGCAAACATATAAATAATAGTATTAATAATATTATAACAATGCCAATAATATTTTTTGTTATGAAACCAAAATTTTGTGGACTACACACATGCTTGGCCAGATGTTGTGACTTGGAGTCTAGGTTAGAAAATACCAAGACAGTTTCTTTCAGGTTACTCCAGTCCACACAACTGGAGAAAAGTATTTGTACCAGTAATCACTTCGTGTCATAAGCGGAATTACATGGCAATTACGATAACAGATTATTCCTGTCTGTGGAATGCTCGGCCATTTTCTATGTTCATTCCACTAGGAAGATTTTCCATTAATCAAACCACTGAAACCCTTGTCGTTGGGTCGGTGGGTCGGTTGCATCAGTATTGCAAATAATTAATATCAATATTTTAAATAATTTAATGGCCCAAAACACCATTCATTTTCATGGAATTAGAACCAACATATCCATATCTCTCTTGCTATCCTCCGGGATAATGGTTTTCCTATTCTGTTCATTGGCAACGTTAGGCAAATTAGACGAACTTTGAGTTGGGGTGTCATCATTTTCTCTACTAGTTCGCACTATCACCGTTAGCATCTCTATACACACATAAATACACACCATCAAAATTACAAACTTCCACACACGTACACACACACACACACACACACACACACACACACACATTGGTCATCGACTGGGCGTTACACTTATTCTCCTACATATATGTTTATACTGAACACTTTACACTTCTAGATTTTCATATTGTGCTTTATATCTTTTACCTATACACCCGCTGATACAATCATCGTAAAGAACAATAACACAGGTGCTGTGACTGGAGATCCGTCGATTACGACGATGGCTGTTCCAATTGATGCAATCAAAGAAGCAGCCTGCTCATAAAATTAACGTGCAAATTACTGAACATTTCAGTGATACTTATACACTTAACATAGTCTATGGGAGAGTCGACGTGACACAGTGTACGAAAAGCTAGGACCATTGAAATAGAGTGAATTGGAGCAAGATGAAATAAAGAATAAAGAGTCGTGCAAAAAGGACACAAGGTATCGCTATGTATCAAACTCCCAACGACACACTAATGTGTCTGATAATTTAAGGACACAACCATACGTATTTCCAAGGAAAAGTGGCACGATTAACTAAATAAACCATTTGAGATCAGTTGTCCGAAATATTTCTTAAAAGATCTGAAGTATTTATCATTTTGAGACATAACGTAATTTTCTATTTCCAATGTCTCAACGGTGTAGTTATGGTATACACGTCAGAGTAGTAGCACACAAACAAGACATACTTTTCTCTTTTATTAAAGTTGTATGTCACTAGGGAAATTAGTAACCACCCCTTCTTTACTGAAACTCATTAAATATCATATAATTGGCTTTCAATTTTCAGTTCATAAAAGAATTATTGCTATTTCTGATAGACATTTTCCTCACCTTCACTGAAAATCTTTTTTTGAATAAAATATATTTGTATCTCTGACTCAACTCTTAAATCAGTCCCTTCTGTTTCATCCAAATAAGTTCCCATCATACCACACATTCTTGCTGTTTCAGACATACACATACATGTATTTACGTGTACATATATATATATATATATATATATATAAATTTATACATATATAGGTAGTTATATAGGTACTTATATAATTGCGCACTACCACATACACAAACACACACACATATATATATGTGTGTGTGTGTGTGTGTGTGTGTGTGTGTGTGTATGTGTGTGTGTGTGTGTGTGTGTGTGTGTGTTTTCCACAATCCATCTACTTTTATCTATTTCCCGATTTTTCAATGCCTAACACATATATGCACATATATATTCTCTATCACTGTCATTCTCTATGTCTCTCTCTCTCTCATTATCCCGCTCTTTTCATTGAAACTATCTCACTTACTATATAAGTGCTGATTCTTTTGAAGACTCCATTTTTTATTCATTTATCTGATATTCTCTTCAGAATCTCGCTAGCAAAGACCGTTATCTATCTCACTATCTACCGTTAGACCATCTACAGAAATATTTCCATGAAAATCAATATTATTTCTTCTACTCTTTCATATGGTTGTTGAGAAGAAGAAATAATATATCTTACCCTTGATTTTTGAGATATTGTGTTTGTTTATTATTCGGTTTTGCATATATATATATATGTATATATATATATATATATATATATATATATATATATATATATATATATATATATATATATATATATATATATATATATATATATATATATGTATATATATATATATATATATATATATATGTATATATATATATATATATATATATATATATATATATGTATATATATATATATATACATATATGTATATGTATAAATAAATACATATATATATATATATATATATATATATATATATATATATGTATAAATAAATAAATACATATATATATATATATATGGGTGTGTGAGTGTGTGTGTGCATGTGTGTGTGTGTGTGCGTGCATGTGTGTATGTATATATATGTATATATATATATATATATATATATATATATATATATATATATATATATATATATATATATATATAAAATTCTTTCCACCATTCGTAGATTTCTTTTTCTTCATAAATATCTTAGTTGACTTTAGAGGGGAAAAATCAATGATCAGCTATCAAATTCTTCGGTGTTTCATTTTCTGACAGTTAAAATCGACCCAGTACGCGGAGGACAACATTTTATATACAGCTTTGAATAACAACATGTCTTTCAAAAGTTATGAAAATAAGAAACTTAATTACTTATTCTCAAAAAAATCTATGATTTTGGTGTTTTTATTTTCAACATATTTCTTGATATTTTAGTTTTGTTAAGAGTAAAATGAATACATTCTATCCTATAATGCTGGGTAACGGAATGGGTTAAAATTGACAGATCAAACTATTTTTCTGATAAAATGCAGGCTAACCGATAGAAAATAAAGATTGAAAGTATGTTCAGCTTGCATTTTAGTACAATACATCTCATGAGTGATATATGTACATTCACACACACACACATCTATCTATCAAGTCCCCCCCCCCTCTCTCTCTCTCTCTCTCTCTCTCTCTCTCTCATTACCTCTCTCTCTCTCTCTCTCTCTCTCTCTCTCTCTCTCATTACCTCTCTCTCTCTCTCTCTCTCTCTACCTCTCTCTTTCTATCTCTCACTATCACTCTCTCTCTCTCTATCTATCTATCTATCTATCTATCTATCTATCTATCTATCTATCTATCTATCTATATATATATATATATATATATATATATATTTCGTTTCTGAATTTGTTTAGCAAGATTCTTTATCTGAAAACGTGTGTTGGAACCGATATTGTTATACTTTGGGAGGGTCATGTTGCCAATAAGAAACACACGCACCAGTTTCTTTCACTCCAATTTATTATAAATTAAAAACATTTTTTTTTTCTTTTTCAAAAAAAATTTATGAATTTATAAATTTCTGGTTGGTTGGTTCCACAACCGGACGGTTGTTAGTATATTGTCAAAGTTCTTTCGTTACACATTATGTGACCTCTTCCGTGACTGGGGATTCTTTTCTTTGTTTTGTGCCTCTCCTTTGTTCTGTCCTACGCCAACTTGTTTTTGTGTGTGTTGTGTGCTTAGTTTGCGCATGTGTTACATCTGGGTGTCTGTGTGTGTTTTTATTTGTTTATTTATTTGTTTATTTACATGTTACTGGTTGGTTGCTTGTTCTATGTGTGTGTGTTTTCATTTTGTCCTTAATTGTAAGTTGTGATGTTAAAATTCCATTCATGTTTTATATTTAATTTTGTTTGGAGTTCATTTATGTTTATTGCCTCTATAGGAGCACATTTTGGAATAGAATAGAAAGAACTAGGAAGAAGGTTAATAGAATAAAATCATGGTATGGTAGCAATAAATACCAGAGTGTAATGTTCATCAATACAACCCTTAGAGGTGAATTAGCTTACACATTTAGAAGGGCCCTAGATAAACTTAAACTTCATATTAAGATAGTAGAAAGACCAGGTACCTCCATAAAACACTTATTAGTAATAAATACCCTTTTCAAAGACCCCCCTGTATAGATAAGAAATGTATAATCTGTAAACTAAGCCCCCATATTAACTGTAAAACTAGAAACATAGTATATAGCATAAGATGTACTGAAGGACAATGTAAATATAAGAATATAGTGTACATAGGTGAGACAGCTCGTAGTATAGGAGAACGGATAAATGAACACTGGCGAGAGATTCAAGATAGAAAATAATCATCAATACTCCACCAACATGCTAAAATAGAACATAAGGACAAATTAGAGAACATAGAAATAAAAATGAAATCTACACACAAAAAAGACGCAATGTTTAGACAAATCACAGAGGCAATAAACATAAATGAACTCCAACCAAAATTAAATAGAAAACATGAATGGAATAGCAACATCACAACTTACAATTAAGGACAAAATGAAAACACACACACATATAACAAACAACCAACCAGTAACATGTAAATAAACAAATAAATAAACAAATAAAAACACACACAAACACCCGGATGTAACACATGCACAAACTAAGCACAAAACACACACAAAAACGAGATGGTGTAGGACAGA
>OZ024742.1:171792156-171794656 GCA_964016885.1 Eledone cirrhosa
AACCTTTCCAACTGCTAGATGTGATGCACCTAAGTTGTCCACGGCTTGCATCGGTAGAGCAGATTTGGAAGAACACAGAGCTTTGTGTTTTTCGTGATACCCCGATTATACGAGACTCGCTTCCCAAGTTTCCCGAAGGAAGATTACTTTCGTAATCCGGTGATCTATGTCAGCATCGTGTACTTCCACAACGCTGTCCACCGCCTCCAATGTTTTTCCTTTCAGAATTTGAATGAAAAATTTACTTTACAAATTTCATCAATGTGTTTAACAACTTCTGATACTACAGCACAATAAATTAAATAGATGGTCTTGTATCGCTTTCTTGTCTAATACATTGTATGTTGTTTGTTATGAAGGAATGAATCAATACATACATACATATAGAGATACATGTATATATATATATACATGTATATATGTGGTATTTATGTATATATAGATTAAGCACATGTAACTGGCATTAGCTAGCTGCTTTCTTCGTTCATACACTGATACGGGTTTGCCAGAAAACCGAAATGTCCTCAAATTAGTACGGTAAATGATCAGAGAGAACAATCCGCTCATGGATGTGGTAGTTTCATGCTTGATCTATTTAGAGAGAGAGGGAAAGTGAGAGAAGGCATGAAAAAAGTTCAATCGAACATTGATTTATAATCACTGAACTGATAATCTATTTAAAATGATGTCTTTTTAAATAGGAATACATGCTGCTTTGAGTTCAGTTAGAATGAAAAGAAAAATATATATATGTGTGTGAGTATGTATGTATATGTGTGTGAGTGTGTGTGTGTGGAGGGGGGTCTGTGTGTGTGTGTGTGTGTGCGTGTGTGTCTGTGTGTGTGTGTGTGATTCTGCGAATATGTGTGCACGCACTTGATATGAACTGGAAATACATCTGCATATATTTACAGTTCACTGAAAATAAATTTGCGAAAGTTTAAGAGCAAGTTAAATGTTGGTCGAACCGCTTCTGTTAATATCATAGCTGCAAATGTTCAGTGACAATTCCTCTAATATAATGCGACAATATATTCTATCATGTCTTACCATTATTATCCACCCTGTGGCAAATATAATTGTAACAAAATAAAGAATTGTTAATTCGGCCGTGATTGATTTTATCTGCATTTAACTCCCACTAATCATTAGATAGGTAGATAGACAGACACAACACTCATATATATATACATATATATACTATTGAACAAGATGTTCAATAATAATAATTAACTCCGTTCCTGCACCACATCAACACATTGAGCGTTTTTCCTACTATTGCATCATGGTTAACTATAAGAAATGACAGGCTCTATTCAGTAGTGGACCACCAACTTCAATATATATATATATATATATTATATAAGTCTAAAGTCTCTCTTAAGCCAGAAGGCTCATTTGGCCGGTCCTTATCCCGATTTCATGGCGTGACACGACTGAGAGTACAAGACCCCCTTCCTGGACAGGACGCCAGTCCATCGCAGGGTTAAACCCCCGGCTATTGCTGGTACTCATTTTCAGCTGAGTATACTGGAGCAGCGTGAAATGGAATGTTTTGCTCAAGAACACAACACACAAACCAGGAATCGAACTCACGACATTATTGTCGTAAGTCCAACACTCTTACCACTAGGGTACGTGCGTCCACACACGCACACACACACACACATATATATATATATATATATATATATATATATATATATATATATATATATATATATATATATATATATATATATATATATATATATATATACATATATATATATATATATACATATATATATATATATATATATATATATATATATTCTTTATATATATATATATATATATTTATATATGTATATATATATATAAATATATATATATATATTGTATAAATATATATATATATATATATCTGTTGTTTCCGGCTATAATTGTTTCAGGCGTTTCAGCCATGAAGATACATGTACTCTTAACATAATTCCCTAAACGATTCCATGTGTCACTGTGTAATGAGAAATGTCCTTTGTATTCCAGGTAGAGATCATCCGATAGACTTTTAATCCGTTACACACTAGTCAATTAAACTAGATTTCACTTGATACAAGGCTAAGTTTAAATATATTTGCCATAGATTCCGCGCAGTAAGATTGAACCTTAGGTCTAAAAATTGCCAAGTGACTTTGTTAAACTTTCAGCCATGCTGCGTTCACTTAGGTTGGATGTAGTAAGACAAAAATGATGCAACCTTCTAAATATTCTAAAGTGCCAGAATCGGTGTTCTCTGCTAATGATTCTATGTTTCACTGTTAGCCTGTGTGTGCATCTGTGTTATGTATGTTTGTTATTTGTGTTCACCTTATTTCACCATTCATTGGCTTATTTTATTAATATTAACTATATTGAATTACTAGAGACTCTACACAATTAGACATGCTTCTGCTAAATTTCATGCTAATAATGTTTATTAATTCTTCGCTCAAGGCTTCCCTGGAACTGCAGTAACTTC
>OZ024742.1:171799656-171804656 GCA_964016885.1 Eledone cirrhosa
ACTTGCAAAGACTTTCCTCACTTAAAGAAGCTTCAAGCACAGGCATCGCTTGATATGTGACAATTTTTGTGATGCATGGTATTGCTTCTCATAGGCAAATCCCTAGCCGAACTAAAATGCCACGCTCGTGATGCTCAAGCTTAAGTATCGCTCGAAATCAAGTTGCAGCCATCATCATCATCATCCTATATATATATATATATATATATATATATATATATATATAACAAAGAAGGTGTGGTAAGATACCAGATGGCCCATAACGCACCAGCGTACTCAATACTTAGGGTAGTAGAGTGGGTAATTGGAGGAGTCAGGACTCCGACGACTGTGCTCCGGCCGTTTCGACAGCTACACCCGAACTAAGCCACCAGTATATATATATATATATATATATATATATATATATATATATATATATATATATATATATATATATATATATAAGTATAATTGTTTCTACTTTTGGCACAAGGCCAGCAAATACCCAGTGCATTACTGGTACTTTATTTTATCGACCCCGTAAGGATGAAAGGCAAAGTCAACCTTATATATATATATAAGTATAATGTGTGTGTGTATGTGAGTATGTTTTTTTTGTGCTTCTTCAATGTTCGTTTGAATTAATGTCCGTATCTCGGCGACTTGACAAAGGCTGTCGACGAATTAAATAACAGAGTTTTAAGATATACAGATGTAGTCAGCTCGATGTGATCACCAAAGTTCCGTTAAGGTGATGCCCCAGCATATTTTCAATGCTAATGATTGAACTTAGGGAAATAAAAAAAAAAAAAACAGAATAAGTTAGGGTGGGCGCTGATCAGGTTTTAGCCAAAATAACTAAGTTGAATATTTACCCTTGGTCTGGCAGGTCGCTTTTTTTCTCTCTCTCGTCTACGATTTCACAGAACTTACGTTCACCGAATTCACAGACTAGATCCCTTCTTCCTCCCGTTAGACCTGTACAGAATTCCTTCCTTGCTCACATTCCAATCAGGTTTGATGGTCTTTATTCTCTCTCTTTCACGATTTCACCGAATTTATATTCATAGAAATTTGGGACTTGACTTCTTCTTCCTCACTTTTCGTTGCTTCACCATCTTTGTTTGTTTACACTCGTGTCCCCTTTATTTACGTGTCCCAACGACTTTTTTTAACCGTTGCTCGCACCAACCGGAGGTATATGGTCTTTAAAGCGATGAAATACCAATGATGGTTGGAAGATCACTGATGAAGGACTAACTTTATTCATATGTAACCCATTAGCAACCACGCAGCACGTTTATTCTCATATATATATATATATATATATATATATATATGCCTTCATATTCTTATAATGTATCTAATACCCTGTTTTTATGTGTACCTGCCAAACAGAGAATCACATCATGTCTGTCTGTAGTTACAGATACACAGATACACTTGCACTACCACATATATTTACGCACACTTTTTCACTATACGTACACATTTGTACATACACAGATATGTACATCTGTGAGCGTATATACATACATATACACACACCTAACTATATTTCTTGAAATATTTTTTTATATATTTCATATGGCTATTGTATTTCCTTTTGTCTATATTTATATTTTTTTTTTTGCTTTTCTTGATGAGACTTTCCAAGTATTTAGCCATGTTTTATATTGCCTCGTCTGACGAACGAATGAAGACGTTTCTTTCGTATTCGCCTCATTCGGGAAACCTCTGGTAATGAGGTAATTATATTGTATTGATTTTTATACATTAAATTTTGCTCTGGTACTTACATAGAGCACTCTTCACTTCTATGACTTTTTCTGTCTTCTACTGAAATTTCAATACATATATATATATATATATATATATATATATATATATATATATATAAGTTAGTTACACAACAGTTTGTAAACCATTTGTGGAAGTATCTTCTATCGTGCTCGTCCTATAAACTGAATGGTCTATTTACAACGGATAAAACCTCCTAGTGTTCTAGCACTATATATATATATATATATATATATATATATATATATATATATAACGAAGGAAATGTGGTAAGGAACCAGGTGGACCATAACGCACCAAAGTACTCAATACTTGGGGTAGTAGAGTGGGTAATAGGAACAAGTAAGACCCCGACGGCTGAGCTCAAGCCGTTTCGACGTATATATATATATGTATAAATGCCAATACAATACATATATATATATATATATATATATATATATATATATATATATATAATGAAAAATTGAACAGGGACAGAACAGAGAGGCAGTACAATAAATGTTTATTAAATTCACATGTATATATATATACATGTATGTATATACATATGTACATTCATGTATATACAAGTACATACATATGTACATACATGTATATACATATGTACATACACATATATATATGTATATATTCGTACATGCATATATATATATATATATATATTTATATATATATACATATATATATATACAATAAAGAACCATGTCTGTTCCCGTTTATGCATAAATATATCATTAACTACAGATGCACATAAACATATACTTATATTAGCCATGTATACTTACAGAAGTAATAAATGCTGGTTTAGTATGAAGCACACATTAGATAAGAAGGCTATGTAAATATGTAGGCTTGCAAATGTGCACCTATGTGTGTCTGAAAATATGTTTTTGTGTCTCTGCATATGAGTATATAATGTGTATGTAATAATTATATGTCTATGCAAATATACGTGTATGTAAATATATATATGTGTATTTGACTATGTGTGTGTTTACACATTTATATTTACGTGTGTATGTAAATGTAAGAATTTATACGTGTCTCTCGTGTTGTGTCTATGTGCATATGTAAATATGTGTGTGCGTGTGTGTGTGATGGGGGTTATCCGTTCATGTAGACAGAGAGGATACAGTAAATGAAAACAAATGTGTTGGGTATTTGAAGAGAGAGAAAGAGAAATGGATGGAAAGAGAGAGAAGTGCAGAGAGAGCGTGGAGGAACGAGAGAGAAAATGAGTAAGAGACTGTAACGGAGAGAGAGAAATTGTTAGAAAGAAAGAACTATATAGAGAACATTAAAAAGATGGCTAGACAAGGAAGAAAGAAATTAAAATAAAAAGAATAGATGCTGTGGTGAAGGCAGCTGATTAGATAAATGGTTAGCATTATCTCTAACTATCCAAGGTAAGTAAGCTAATAAAATATACAGAATATCGATTACTAATACTGATAGACTGATTTGCCTGATCATACTAAAAGCAAGTATATGTCTGAATCATTCACTCTCCTTCATAACCTCCCCCTTCTCTCAATCTATCAAAATCTACCACGATGTATATATATATGTAATAGAAAAAAAAACCCAGAAAGTTTCGTTTACATATGAAAAATATTTATTTTGTATCAACCTGTTACGCGCGTTTCGCAGAGGATTAGCTCGAGGTGGCCAATAGAAATTAGAGACCCGACTCCATTATCGATCTGCTCCTCACACAAACACACACATATATATAGAAATTATTCCTTTGATTCTACACCCTGAAAGTAAACGCCAAAATTCGGCTAGCATATACTTCCTCTTTTGAAGAAGTTCACGTGACGACACAGGCTAAAATGCATCTGTCGTCATAACGATGTTTGGATACAAGGAACAACACTTGCTGATGGTCGGTTTTCCGGCTCCATAGTGGGAGTGCACACATGTATTGCATGTGCATTATGCAGCTTGTTATGTCACTTCCAACATTCCCAGAAACCTATCTGAGATCTTTGTGTAATCTTGATGGTATTATACAATAAGTCAACCATGATACTACAATAATTGTTTCTACTTTTGGCACAAGGCCAGCAATTAACCAGTACATTACTGGTACTTCATTTTACCGACCCCGTAAGGATGAAAGGCAAAGTTAACCTCGGTGGGATTTGAACTCAGACTGTAAAGCGACGTAACTGTGCTGGAAAGCATGGCGTCCGACTCTCTATCATAGAAGTAATAATTGTTTCAACTTTTGGCACAAGGCCAGCAATTACCCAGTGTATTACTGGTACTTTATTTTATCGACCCGTAAGGATGAAAGGCAAAGTTAACCTCGGTGGGATTTGAACTCAGACTGTAAAGCGACGTAACTGTGCTGGAAAGCATGGCGTCCGACTCTCTATCATAGAAGTAATAATTGTTTCAACTTTTGGCACAAGGCCAGCAATTACCCAGTGTATTACTGGTACTTTATTTTATCGACCCGTAAGGATGAAAGGCAAAGTTAACCTCGGCCGGATTTGAACTCAGAATGGCAAGGGCCGTAACTCTATGCGTCAAAGCATGGCGTCCGAGCCTCTACCGATACTGCCAATCCACCGCCATATCATAGAAGTAATAATGTACGGAAATGAGATATGATAGTTGGCTAAACTCATGGAAGAGAAGCGCTAAGAATAACACAAATCTGTTGGCAAATGTACATGTAGGAATCACTAAAATCGATAGAATACTTGTTAATCGATAATAGATCAAATAAATGTACAATATATCAATAAATCGTATTAAGAAGACAACAGTCAGGTGAGTGTGATGGGCCTACAACGGTTCCGATGACGCGTGTACTAATACCGTGATAAACGGAAATGACTGTTCGTGAAATTAACGTGCAAATGGCAGAGAATTCCACAGACATGTGTACACTTAATTTAGTTCTCCCAGAGAATCACCGTCACACAATGTGTGGCATGGCCGTTTGATTCAGTTGAGTGAATTAGAGTAAAGTGAAATATAATCTTCCTCGAGGACACGACGTGCCGCAAGGTATTGAATTTACATTTACCGTTGTGAGACGTGTACAATAAACATTAGGCAAGGCGCCTTCACAATAGGTTTGTTGAGAGAAATATTAGAATAGCTAAGAATAAGTGTGAGTGAATAAGTAAAATTAAGAATGTTAGCATGTGTAACACTAAGATTACTTCAATATAGACGTTAAAGAATAATAGACTGTA
>OZ024742.1:171812156-171822156 GCA_964016885.1 Eledone cirrhosa
TGTAGGCGCCTCCATGTATATATTTATATGATTTTCTTTTCATTCTGGTGAATAAATAGACCATTAGAACCAAGAACCAACCGTACGTGGCGTCATTATATATATGATCTGAGTTCAAATCCCGCCGAAGTTAACTTTGCCTTTCATCCTTCCGGGGTCGATAGAATAAAGTACCAGTAATGCATTGGGTGATTGCTGGCTTTGTGCCAAAAGTAGAAGCAATTATATAAATGCTTTGAAGAAAAATGCAGAGCAGACGATGGTTAAAAAATGGTGCTTATAATGATATAAAATGCAGAAGAAACATATAATATCGTATTTAAACACATACTATTATATTTTAAAAGGTTATATAGTGCTGTATATGCTGTGTTTTTGTTCCCGTCGGTTCCGAAGAGGAGTGTTTCAGTTGCATAATCACGGAACCAGCTTGCTCGTTGACCATTCTAATATTGCATGTGCACTTGATATATTTCTCAGGGAGATTCAATATGACAGAATGCGCGATAATGCTGGTCATTCCAATTACAGGATGAACTCTTTTTTTGAAAACTGAATGAATTGGAGTAACGTGAAATAAAATGTTTTGCTGTATGGAAACAACCCGCCGCCGGAAAACGTACTCACGACCTTTACTAATGTTTACTGAACACAAGAACCACCATAAATATGAGCTGAAAACTTTAACGAATATTCTACGCACATTCACAAAGTGTTGTATAATGTAGAAATAAATATTTTCCTTCGAGAAATTTGTGAAATAATAGTTGATATCATAACATTAAAGATTTGATATCTATCATGCTTGCACTGGCATTTACTCATCTTACATTTACGCCCAGGCGATGTGTTGTGGTCTGGCACAAAATACTTTATTTTGCATTGCTTCTTCTGAAACGATTTCCGATCAGAGGATATTATCAGCAATGTTAAGATGAATGGAAATATTGTTTCTTTGGTTCGGTTAGAGTCTAATCATTAGAGGATAGGCTCGTTTCTTGTCCGACAGGAATTGGGACCAACACATAACAGAGGTATTGGGAAGTTCAACGGGAATATTGTTTCCTACGTCTGATCACCTAATAGGCTATTTTTACTTCGTATACTCCCCCCCCCCCCCCCCCACACACACACATACAATATATATATATATATATATATATATATATATATATATATATAACTGTTTCTACTTTTGGCACAAGGCCAGCAATTATCCTAATGTATTACTGGTACTTTATTTTATCGACCCCGTAAGGATGAAAAGCAAAGTTAACCTCGGCGGGATTTGAACTCAGAATGGAAAAGGCCGTACCTCTTTGCGTCAAAGCATGTCGTCCGACCCTCTACCGATGCTGCCAATCCACCGTGTGAATGTGCGTGTGTGTGTGTGTGTGTGTGTGTGTGTGTGTGTGTGTGGGTGTGTGTGTGTGTGTGTGTGTGTGTGTTTTAGATGTGTAACTACAGTTACGGACGGTGAATCGTTTAAGGCACTCAATAAGGTCCGTCTCGTTTGGGTTGCATTCCAAATTTACAGCGACTGTAGTGCACACAATGTATATAGATAATCTATCTATTTATTTATCTATCTATCTATCTACCTATCTATCTCTATATATGTATATACTGTTACAATTTGGGAGGGTCATGCAGCCTATAAAATCACGCGCATCTCCCTCTTTTGTTCTGTTCTACATCATCTTAATTTTGTGTGCTGTGTCATCATACAAACATAAGATGGTGTAGGACAGAACAAATGAGAGACACAAAACAACAAAATAGACACTGGGGAGATCTCAGAATATATGACGAAAGAGCTTTGACAATAAATAAACACCCATTCGGTTTTTAATCCAACCAACTAGAAATTTGTAATAAAATGAAGTGAAAACTATCAGGTGCATGTGCTTTTATTTGCAGCATGACCCTCTCAAATTATAACAATATCTGTTTCAACACAAGCTTTTAAATAAGAAATCTTGCATAACAAATACAAAAACGAATTATATATATATATATATATATATATATATATATATATGTGTGTGTGGTGGTAAATATATACGTGTATTATTTGCAGCATATTATTAACACGCATATTGAAGAGAATGTCAAAAAAATTCTGAAAGTCTAACGCCCATCTTTTGATCAAGTTGAGCCTGTCAATCCGCAAGAAAAATCTGAAAGCCAAAAAATCTATCTATATGCCGGAAGAAAGTCACATGATCAAATGAACAAAACGCTTATACCGTTCCTTCATGCATGCATAAATACGTGATGGTTTGAGCAGTTTCTATATGCATATGCACTGTTGCTGAACTAAATAACTCCCTGAATTACATGCTGGGTAGTATGTCAATGCATGTCAGATAGAGGAGATCCTTCACACACCCTCTGCAGCGCCATTGCTCTACAGCTTACTACTATCTTAAGACGTAACACGATTTCATTTCTTGTTTTGTTCTGTTATTTGCCTTGCTTTCCTTCATCAATGCAAGTGCTGCTGCTGCTGCTGCTGCTGCTACTACTACTACTACTACTACTACTACTACTACTACTACTACTCCTACTACTAATACTACTACTACTAAAACCAGTACTAAAACTAATAATAATTGTTTCTACTTTCGGCACAAGGTCAGCAAATACCCAGTACATTACTGGTACTTTATTTTATCGACCTCTGTATGGATGAAAGGCAAATCTAATAACGATAAGATAATAATTGGGAATAAAATCAAAATGCAGAAAAGAAGGAGGAGAAGAAGAAGGCAATGGAGGAGGAAGAGGAGGAAGAGGAGGAGGATAAGGCGGACAAGAAGAAGAAGAAGAAGAAGAAGAAGAAAGGGGGAGGAGGAGGAGAAGAAGAAGAAGAAGACTGAATCGTGGAGAACGCGTCAGAAATCCTGAAATGTGTGTTGGCGTGTATGTATAGCCCTATGTGCTTATATGCCTCTGTGTGTGTGTGTATGTGTGTGTGTGACTGCGCATCTGTGTATCTGTGTATGTGTGTGCGTGTGTGTTGTTTACTTGTAGCTACTAGGTTATTTGCACTGCACTGAAGGAAGACATATTTAGTGAGAGTGGAAATGGGTCTTCTTCCTAGAAATAATGGAGTGAATTATTGGCTTGGTGTCAACAGGCGAAACTGCAGGTATTAATTCTTGGTGTATGTCAGACAAATTTCTATCGATTTATGTATTACATACACAGATACATAGATAAATATATACACAAATACACAGGTTCTGGTGTTGCTGGTGATGATATTGATGATTTGAGATACACACACACACATATATGAATACGTATTTATATCTATTGCATTATCTATATCTATATGTATATATATATATATCTGTGTGTGTGTGTGTGTATATATATGTATATATATATATATATACACATATACATATATATATATATATATATATATATATATATATATATATATATATATATATATATACATGCATACACACACATATTTATATGTATACATATATACAGATATACATATATACATGTGTACTCATACCCACATGCACACTCTTTTTGGAATTACGTTTGTTGCCCTCTTGTTGAAGTAATGAACATTGCATCAAATGTTTACTTATATTGTAGAGTATTCTGGTTCTGGTGCCAATTCACCCGTGTCTGTTCTATCTCAACATATACTATGCTACATCAACTTCCTCTTGCTCGACATGATTGTCTATTTAGTCTCATATATTCAAACATTACACGAAAATAGCTGTTGTTCTGTCATCTATTTGTTTATATAGAATGCCATCTTAGATATTACAGAAGGCGTAGGGGTCACGTAGTTCTATACGGCGTGTCATGGTCATTGACACCTAATACAGTCCAGCTCACTCTATGTCTGAACGCAACCAATTTATTTAGAAGATCGAGAGAGTGGTGGCGAGTTGAAGAGACACATAAAGAGAGAGAAGTGATAAATAGATTCAGGAGATAAATCAAACTCCAATTCTCGACTGGTACCTATTTAAATGAAATAGGCACCTACATATGGATGAAACGCAAATGTGATTCCATTGGCATTTGAACTCAGAGCACAGAACACTGGAAGGAATGCACCGAAACTTATATATGCTGGCGTCCTCTCTGGTTCAATATACTTAACATTTGTCGTTAGTGTGGACTATTGGGTAGGTTGTTTGACTCAGGATCAAGTCGAATGTTCGATTCCTGGGCCGAACCGTTTGGAGTTTTCTGCAGTAGAATATTTTATTTCACGTTGCGTCTTCTGCGAATATCAACCACAAGACTAGTACTTTGTTTATTGGCTCAAAATGGATGAGAATGGCGGTATACTTCGATTCGATTTTTCGTTGGAGTTACTTCAATATATTTTCTTCCCCTGGTAGGATAGAGATAAACTCAATGTAAAGAATGCAAATTCCTCTATTTCTTCCCCCATTACTATCTTCGTGATCAACAGAAATTCACGATTACAGATCGAAACTGCCAATCATGATCATAGCGTCGATTGATGTTCAATAGTAATTTCAGTTATTCTCTGCGTCTCACACACACTCAAAATGTATCTAAATAATGGTCTCCCCCCTCTCTGTCTCTCTCTCTCTCTCGCTCATATATATATATATATATTCTCTACCTCTTCCTCACTGTCTCAATGAATTTGTATGTAATTTGATGTTACATTTATGACATATCTTCCTTCTTTTATATCATTATCTCTGCCATAAGCTCGTATTGTCATTCAAGCCACCCCTCCCATTTTAAAACCTTTCCTGGCGAGGAAGATGAAATATCGGCCGAAATGAAATGATGAGCTAGGCTTGGGTTTCTGATTGAACAACAGTACAAAATGGCCGCTGGAAAAAGGCATAAGTAATTGCTCACGTGACCCTGACAACCTCTTACTCTCTAGAAATCTCGACACACAAGTGCATTACACAACTGCTTTATTTAGCAAATTGATTCACTACCGTGGTCGTCTTCTTTGCTTTCATTTCCTTCTTAAGACTTTCATTTCCTTTCCTTCCCACATATAATTTCATTTATTTGTTCAGAAGTGTCCATTTTATAGTATTTATATATTGTTATTTTTGTCGCTGTTGATGTTGTAATTGTTGCTGTTTTTGTTTAATCGCTTTAAATTAATCCCCGCTGTCCTCAATGTTTTCGACCACAGTCACTAATAAATAAATCATCGTTATTATTTTTTATTACAACAGTAACAATATCAACTACATCCGCTACAACAACAACAACACCCAGCTTAACAGCTACATCATCAATCTACTCGTTATCTCCAAGAACCACACACCGTGCTTACATTTATATGGTTGATAGTTCTGCTAGAACATTCAGCCAAATCTCCCTCAAATGACAGTCATCCGGCTTAGCTTATGCTG
Organism: Eledone cirrhosa; assembly: GCA_964016885.1. Lineage (NCBI taxonomy): Eukaryota > Metazoa > Mollusca > Cephalopoda > Octopoda > Eledonidae > Eledone > Eledone cirrhosa. The sequence goes on from OZ024742.1 coordinate 171,817,562, forward strand.
TACAATGTAGTAATTACACAGTAAAAAAACATGAAATGATCATTGCCGGAATGGTCACGGCCAGAATACCGTTGATTCTAGGTTTACTCAATCAGATTTGACCTTGGGCTAAATAACAACAATAACAACGTGAGTAATAACATCAAATTCACAAATGAGCGTTGTCATAGAAACAGAGCAGAATGAGCGGCAAAAACGAAAGCATCGATTACAAGAACAGAAGAAGAAGAAGAAGAAGAAGAAGAAGAAGAAGAAGAAGAAGAAGAAGAAGAAGAAGAAGAAGAAGAAGAAGAAGAAGAAGAAGAATGCTATTATGGGGGAATAACTGCAATAAATTATCTGAAAGCTACTGCAGTAACAACAACAGCTGCTGCAACAATGAGAACCACAACGCCAACAACAAGATCAACAACATCAACAACTGCAACAATCGGTATAACAGCATTATATTTAACGGAAATATCCAGAACAGAAACTGTGTAGTCAACAGCAACAACACAACAACAACAACTACAACAAGGATAACAACAACATAAAAAAACACTGTAACAGTATAAGTCCACAAAATCAAGAGCAGCCATATTATTGATAATTATTACATTATCATGTAACAACAACAACAACAACAACAGCACAACCTCTACAACAACAAAACAACAACGTTATCATCACCCCCCCCTCTCTCCACTAACAACTACAAGAATAATTCTATTAACAGCAGCAGTAACAACATTAACAGCAGCGGCTATTGTGATTTTCTTGATCCGTTTCCTATCGATGTTGTGTTGTTGTTGTTGTATTTGTGCGTGTGTGTGTGTATGTATGTGAGACAGATACACTGTGTGTGTGTTTGTGTGTGTTTGTGTATGTGTATGTGTGTGTCTATGCGAGAGAGAGAGAGAGAGAGAGAGAGAGAGAGAGAGAGAGAGAGAGAGAGAGAGAGAGGAGAAGTAGTCTGTGAATGTGTTCTGTTTTTATATTTTTTTTTCCCTTTACTATTTTCTATCAATTACGTAATCTTCCTGAAAGTATCTCTTTAGAATGGAACCTCTTTAGAATGAGATTATAAGAATAACAACTACTACAGCAACAACAACTACTACTACTACAGCAACGACTACTACTACAGCAGCAACGACTACTACTACTACTACAGCAACTACTACTACTACATCAACTACAACTACTACTACTACAGCAACGACTACTACTACTACAGCGACTACTACTACTACTACAGCAACAACAACTACTACTACTACAGCAACAACAACTACTACTACTACAGCAACGACTACTACTACTACAGCAACGACTACTACTACTACAGCAACGACTACTACTACAGCAACGACTACTACTACTACAGCAACGACTACTACTACTACAGCAACGACTACTACTACTACAGCAACGACTACTACTACACCAACGACAACTACTACTACAGCAACGACTACTACTACTACAGCAACGACTACTACTACTACAGCAACGACTACTACTACTACAGCAACGACTACTACTACTACAGCAACAATTACTACTACTACAGCAACGACTACTACTACTACAGCAACGACTACTACTACTACTACAGCGACTACTACTACTACAGCAACAACAACTACTACTACAACAACAACTACTACTACTACAGCAACTACTACTACAGCAACAATTACTACTAATACAACAACGACTACTACTACAGCAACAACAACTACTACTACAGCAACAACAACTACTACTACAGCAACAACAACAACTACTACGGCAACGACTACTACTACAGCAACGACTACTACTACTACAGCAACAACGACTACTACTACAGCAACAACTACTACTACTACAGCAACGACTACTACTACTACAGCAACGACTACTACTACAGCAACAACAACTACTACTACAGCAACAACTACTACTACAGCAACTACTACTACTACAGCAACGACTACTACTACTACAGCAACAACAACTACTACTACAGCAACGACTACTACTACTACAGCAACAATTACTACTACTACAGCAACAATTACTACTACTACAGCGACTACTACTACTACTACACTAACAACCAAACGAACAATAACAACCACGGCAACAACACCAACAACTATAAATGTATAAAGAAAGAAGGGAGTAAGAAGAAAGATCAATTGATAGCGGTGGCTATGGCGGTGGTGGTTGTGGTAGTGTTAATGGTGGTGGTGGTGGTTGTTGTGGTGGTGTTAATGGTGGTGGTGGTGGTGGTGTTAATGGTGGCTATGGTGGTGGTGGTTGTGGTAGTGTTAATGGTGGTTGTGGTGGTGGTAGTTGTGGTAGCGTTAATGGTGGTGGTGGTGGTTGTGGTGGTGGTGGTGGTTGTTGTGGTGGTGTCAATGGTGGTGGTGGTGGTTGTGGTAGGGTTAATGGTGGTGGTGGTGGTTGTAGTGGTGGTGGTTGTGGTGGTGGTGGTTGTGGTGGTGGTGGTTGTGGTGGTGGTGGTTGTGGTGGTGGTGGTTGTTGTGGTGGTGTTAATGGTGGTGGTGGTGGTTGTGGTAGTGTTAATGGTGGTGGTGGTGGTTGTGGTGGTGGTGGTTGTTGTGGTAGTGTTAATGGTGGTGGTTGTGGTTGTGGTAGTGTTAATGGTGGTGGTGGTGGTTGTGGTGGTGGTGGTTGTTGTGGTGGTGTTAATGGTGGTGGTGGTGGTTGTGGTAGTGTTAATGGTGGTGGTGGTGGTTGTGGTGGTGGTGGTTGTTGTGGTGGTGTTAATGGTGGTGGTGGTGGTTGTGGTAGTGTTAATGGTGGTGGTGGTGGTTGTGGTGGTGGTGGTTGTTGTGGTGGTGTTAATGGTGGTGGTGGTGGTTGTGGTAGTGTTAGTGGTGGCGGTGGTGGTTGTGGTGGTGGTTGCGGTAGTGTTAATGGTGGTGGTGGTGGTTGTGGTAGTGTTAATGATGGTGGGGCTTGCGGTAGTGTTAATGGTGGTGGTGGTGGTGGTTGTGGTAGTGTTAATGGTGGTGGTGGTGGTGGTGGTGTTAATGGTGGTGGTGGTGGTGGTGGTGGTGGTTGTGGTAGTGTTAATGGTGGTTGTGGGGGTTGCGGTAGTGTTAATCGTGGTGGTGGTGGTTGTGGTAGTGTTAATGGTGGTTGTGGTTGTTCTGGTTGTGGTAGTGTTAATGGTGGTGGAGGTGGTGGTAGTTGTGGTAGTGTTAATCGTGGTGGTGGTGGTGGTGGTAGTGTTAATGGTGGTTGTCGTGGTGGTGGATGTGGTAGTGTTAATGGTGGTGGTGGTGGTGGATGTGGTAGTGTTAATGGTGGTTGTCGTGGTGGTGGTTGTGGTAGTGTTAATGGTGGTGGTGGTGGAGAGTTGTTGTGTTTGTTGTCGTACGGTGATAGTGGTAGTACCATGGATATTGTATAATGACAGTGGCGATGATGATGACGAAGATGATGATGATGGTGATGATGATGATGATGATGGTGACGATGATGATGGTGATGGCGATGATGTTATTGCTGGTGTGAATAGAGATAGTGGAGATGGTGATTATGGTCGTGATAGTGGATGGATGTATACGTCAGCAGATCAATCATTGTTCCAGAGATTATATTAGAGTTAAATAAATAAATAAATAAATAAACAAACAAACAAACATATGAACATACAGAAAAGGACAGAGGTAAAAACACTAAAAAGAAAATATGGCAAAACAAAAACAAAGACCAGAATAGGGTGAACGAAAGAAAGAATGTACGAATGGAAGAAAGAACGAATGAAAGGAAGAACGAGAGAAAGAAAGAGAGATGGAAAGAAGAAACGAAAGAAAGAAAGAAAGAAAGAAAGAAAGAAAGAAAGAAAGAAAGAAAGAAAGAAAGAAAGAAAGTATGATTATGCTTCCTTTCTTTTCATGTAATGGTAAATGGAGATCTTCTCGAAAGTTCCTTTGATTCTAAAGTGTCGATAGCGTGACTTAGGTGATAATAGATCACTTTTCTCTCAATAGAACCTTACATTTATCTCTTTTAATTCCTTCTTCAGTCGTTTTATCAATTCTCCGACTAATAGCCGGATTAGCGAAACCTTTGCGCCACGAACTGCTCAACCATGACCAAAAACCGGAGAAAAATTCTAAACAACCACAAAACAAACAAAATCAGACAAACGTGACCTATACGAATAAAATAAAATATATATAAATAAAACGGAAAAAAAAAAAAAAATCTATAATAAAACAAAGGAAAAATATTAGAAGTGATGTATATGTTAAGCTAATCTCGCTTCTTAGGAATATCAAAAAATCATGTAAAGAAGAATGTTATTAATATTAGTATCATCACCATCATCATCATCATCATCATCATCATCATTATCATCATCATTATCAGAGTATTATCATTATTATCGTTATTATTATTATTATTATTATTATTATTTTTAGTAGTAGTAGTAGTAGTAGTAGCAGTAGCAGTAGTAGTAGTAGTAGTAGTAGTAGTAGTAGTAGTAGTAGTAGTAGTAGTTTAGTAGTAGTAATAGCGGTAGTAGTAATAGCGATAGATGAGTATCTAATGTGTATGTGTAAGAAAGGGCTTTATTAAATAACATC
>OZ024742.1:171824656-171839656 GCA_964016885.1 Eledone cirrhosa
GTTGTAATAATATTACCAGAAATAATAACCGAACACACTCACTGTTTGGTTGGTTTTCGCTTCTGCATCTTTTATATCTCCATAGTTAATTCATTTGTTCATCAATGTTTATGACTGACCAACGGTCAAAAATACAGATATAAATATATATATATGTAGTCTAACAAAGTTCTTTCGTTGCACATCTGCAACATCATCAGTGGTACTGTTATCATGTTCCCTCCTATTGTGTTGTGTTTACGCCATTTTTATTTTATTTATTTATTTATTTGTCTTCTTGTCTCTGTCTCTGCACATTCGTTTGCGTGTGTGTGTTTGCGTTTGAGTAAATGTGTTTTGGTTTTTTGTACTCTATCTTTGTTTATTAGTGTGTGTTTATATGGGTTTGTTGTTATTGTAAATGTGTATATATTTATTTATTTATATTTCTCTTAAGTCCGTATTTTTTTCTGTTTTAGCCTTGGCTTTCTAAGCTCTATTTCGATCGCTTCTCTGGGTCATTTCTATGTTTAGATATTATTTTAATTTCTGTTGTTTCTGTTACCGTCATGTTTTTGTCTGGCGTGTTCGTATAGTACTGAACCGTGTGTTTTGTCATTTTAATTCTCCCCAGTGTTGGTCTGTTCTTTCTCTAATGCTTCGAGTTGTCTCACCTATGTATGTCGTTGTCATGTTTCGGCAGGTACCCTCTGTACACCTTATGCTATAGACTACATTTCTTGTTTTACAGTTTATTTGGGGGTTCACTTTACATATAACACATTCCTTATTAGTACTCTGGGTTTTCTTAAAGGGGTATGTTTTGCTGATCAGGGATTTTATGGTAGTTCCTTTCTTTTCTACCACTTTAATCTTTAAGTGGGTCTTTCTTAGAGCCTTTCTACATTGGTTAGCTAATTTCTCCCCAGGGGTAGCATCCACGTACATGTCACTCTGGTATCTCTGGTTGTCGTAACATGCGATGGCTTTACCTATCTTAATTTTAGTCCTATCTAAGCTATTCCATGATTTGCTCCTGTATCATGGGCAAATTCCTTTCATATCCAGATCTATGAGGATCATGTACTTCTCCGTGACTCTTTTGTTTGCTCTAATTCTGTCTCTTTGGTGGTAGCTAGAGAACTGCATGCGGCTTAAGCACACCACAATAGGAGGGAACATGACAATAGTACCACTGATGATGTTTCAGACCATGTATATATATTTATATCAGTATTTTTGACCGTTGGTCAGTCAGTGATAAACATTGATGGCCAAATGGATTAGCTATGGAGATATAAAAGATGCAGACGTGAAAATGAACCAAACAGTGAGTGTGTTCTGTTATTATCTCTGGAAATAATATTACAACAATATGACCCTCCCCAAATGTAACAATATATATATATATATATATATATCGACTACCTATATATTAGACTACCTATATATATATATATATATATATATATATATATATATTATTCCAGTAAAGAGACGTCGTCGGTTGATAAAATAATCTACTGACTAGTTGTAAATATATGTAAAGCACTCGACAACTTGTGTTACTTAATGTATTATCAACAAATATCAAACGGAGTGTCGAATTGGTAGTATCGGTAGAAGGTTGGGCGCTATGCTTTCTAGCACAGTTACGTCCCTTTACAGTCTGAGTTCAAATCCCGCCGAGGTTAACTTTGCATTTCATCCTTACGGGGTCGATAAAATAAAGTACCAGTAATGTACTAGGTAATTGCTGGCCTTGTGCCTAAAGTAGAAACAATTATTATAAATAAGGGAGACGGTTTTAAATGTACATCATCTATTTATTTTACGATCCTGTTATACGTATTTCCAAGACGTCAATATATACACTCCCTATGATGACCGGCGGATAAATAGAACCAAATATATATAAGAATGTTCTATACAAATCTCCACTGATGATTTTAAACGAAGGAAACAGTTATATACCTGTAGAATCCATTTCTATAATGTATTTTGTTGATTCCACTTTACTGATGTATTGCGTATCTTATTTAGTGCGGTTACATCTGATTTCACTCTGTATCTACACATATAAATTTGCATTATTGAAAAATTATAAATTCCATGTGTGACATCTTCAAGCAACAATACAAACGTGAATAGAGATATTTTCTGATTATATATATATATATATATATATACACATATATATATTCATGTATATATACATATACATACATAAGTGTGTGTATATGTGTGAGTGAGTGCGGGAGTGTACATTTTTGTGTGTTTTATAAATACGTACACACACAAACATTCAAATATGTTATCCTTATATATATTTGACTTTGACAACGGCCGTTTAATTTGCTACATTACTTGCATACTTGCTGTCTGCATTTGAAAAGTATATAAAAGAATTAGTTGATAGCTTTGCAAATCAGTAAGTTCTTATCTACGAATCACTGTTATTGCACATCTATTTTAGTCTTCAACATGTGCCATTCGCCCTTAAAGCATAGCGTCTAAACATATGGTAAAGCAGTTGCTGTCACTGATTTTCTATCTAAGTTCTATTACGCAGCTAGGCCAAATGTTTCAGAAATTCTCCTCATAAACATTATGTCCCTTGTTTAATCCTTCTCTGAGGTATCTTTGGCAACTGACATTTACCATTGTCTCGCGTTGACTCAAGCATTAAGAGTGAAATGGAAACGCTTTCGGAGAAGGTCAGATAGATTCTGTTTGTAGTAGAAAAGTGCCAGCTTTGCAACACACTGCATGGTATAGTGCATTACCCAGCTGACCTATTGAGTTACGGGGACAGTCCATATGACGCACTACCAAGCAGTTTCCGTCAACCAATTTCCATTTCTGTTCTGGATAACATCTAGTGTTCTGATAAAGGACATTTGTTCAAGAGCTCATAAAGTGGTATCAAATTCTAGATCTCATGTTCGTGAAGTGAACTTCTTATCTATTGACCAAGTCTACACCCATAAAACTATTTAGAAATCAAAGACATTTATAAATTAATTAATGTCATTATTACTGTGCATTCTCTAAACATATTTCCTCGAATTTCTTTATTACAATAATACAAATGTTAAGTAGAAGTTTGAGGAGGCACGAATTAAGAGCATTGACTTGCTTGGCTAAATAAACACTCTCAGATAACAATATCATTGCTAGTGTGAGGAGAATATGGTTGAGATTAAAATCGGAAGATTAAAGCTAAGCTAAATAAATAGTTTTCCATAACACTGTGATTGGTAATCTCCATTTAATAGTGCAGGGATTAAAATACGAACATTAAGGCTAAGCTGAATAAATGGTTATTTATAAACAACATTGATGTTAACCTGTAGTTAAATGTAAAGGTAATTAAAGCCTAGTGGTTTTGCTAGGCTGAATAAACAAACTTACAATAATATTTATGCTACCCTGTTGATTATGATGGCGGCTATTGAGAGATGAAAATCTAAGGTAAACTAAATAAACAGGTTTTCATGTCAATATGAATGTTTTAAAGTTGTAATTATTGCTGTTGTTTCTTTTGTTTCTAAGACTCTTGTAAGCCCTAATTGAGTAGACATATGATAAAAGACTTTTGATAAAAGGTAATCAGGTTTGAGTGTTTAGCAGTGTACTTCACAATCAAGAGGACGCAGCTTTAAGCCCATTGCACGATACCTTGGGCAAGTGATCTCTACCATAGACCAGAGTGAGTGAAATTTGGTACACGAAACCCATCGGCTGTATATATATATATGTATATATATATATATATATATATATTTAAAAGAATAGAGGTGTAACACACAAGTTATGATATATTGGTAAACGGATAAGAAAATGCTGACAAATTGTTCACAGTGAAAAATAGTTTAATTTGGAATAAGTGAGAATTGGTAATAGTATTGGTTAGTATTCAGTTTAGGTTTTAAGTTTTACCGGTTGCGCATTTCTAATGCTTTTCAAAAATAATTTTGAGAGAGAGCGTCCGTGATGTTTGCTCAAAATTATTTTTGAAAAGCATTAGAAATGCGCAACCAGTAAAACTTAAAACCAAAACTGAATACTAACCATTACTATTACTAATTCTCACTTATTCCTAATTAAACTATTTTTCACTGTGAACAATTTGTCAGCATTTTCTTTTCCGTTTACCAATATATATATATATATATATATATATATATATATATATATATATGATAAAGAACACAAGAGCGTCTACAACATCAAAATATTTTTATTGCCTTACAATGTTTCTTCCTTACGTAACCGTAGGATTCGTCAGAGCTATAAAAGGGGTTTGATTGGTATTATGGACTCTACCAACCAAACATTCAAGGACCCACACCCCACCCTCCCGCACCAAAATTAGACTTATCGTCCCCTGATTTTGCTCTTTACTCTCTTTACACTTTGTTCTTGAATGTTTGGTGGGTAGAGTCCATAATGCCAATCAAACCCCTTTTATAGCTCTAACGAATCCTACGGTTACGTAAGGAAGAAACATTGTAAGCCAATAAAAATCTTTTGATGTTGTAGACGCTCTTGTGTTCTTTATCATATATACGGCTCTGCTCCAAAGCATAGAGCTAATTATTATGCTGCCAATACCTTAATGGGACACGGGTATACAATACCTAACTCCTATTAACGTAAGTATATATATATATATATATATATATATATATATATATATATATATATATATATATATATATATATATATATATGTTTATAAATCTAATACCGACCATTCTCTCTTATGTCATGCTCATAATAATTGAGAATTAAGTTAAATGTATAAGTTATATGTAATACGCAACTACTTTAATCTGGAGTCGAGTCGACTTTACTCTTGAATGCTCGTTGTCGAAAGAGAAGAAGGATGCATCAATTCTGTTGCTGTTGTGCCCCTCATTGATAAGAAATATTTTGAGGGCTTCCAGCATCAACAATTGTGTCATTTCCAGGATAACATGTACAACATTACTGAATGTGTATATTCATATTTTACGGCAATGTGGGGTTTATAGTCGGGAAAATTGAGGGGGATATGGCTGCTATTTCTAGAAGATACGCCACCCTAGAATAACTGGTGATATTAAGGCATTCAGATTCAGCTGGATGAGTGTAAATTGACTATGAATATATGCATATATATATATATATATATATATATATATATATATATATCAATTAACTATGTATGTATGCACCCCTCCCCCCACACACGCACACACACACACACACACACACACACACACATGCACACATATATCCAGCCTTAGCTGGCCGAAAATGTCATACTCGACACAGACATCCAAGCTAAATGAACTGAATAGGTTGTTCTGCTCCTCATTCATAGACATCGACGGGAGAGTCCATCATCATCATCATCATCATCACCATCATCATACACATATATATACGCACATGTAAATGCGGAAGGGTATACATATATGTATGTGCGTGTTTATTTGTGTGTGCATAGGTGTATATAATTGTGTGCGTGTACTTAGGTATTTCATGCTGTTGAACCATTTAAATATGCCAGCTGTGGTTGCTTTAGATTTTTTTTATCTTAACTTCTTTTGACAGTTTGATTAGAAAGGTTCAACCCCTCCCTTACTTTTCTTATCTCTCTCTCTCTCTCTCTCTCTCTCTCATTCGCTCTCTCCAACTGCTCTCATCCTTCCTTCCTCTCACATACACTTTCTCCCCCCACCCCACAAACACCCTCCGTCTCCATCTGACTTCTTTCTGTCTATCCACCCCATCTCTCTCACTCTCTCTGTCTCTTTCTCTCACTCACCCCCATCTCTCTTTCTCTCTATCTCTCTTATCGTCCTTTATTGCCGTTACTGTAACAATTCTATATCTAAGAGACAAAGAATTTAGGGATAACAGGAGTTCGTAACAGCCGCTCTTTTGGAATAATGCATAAGAAAAAATAAAACCCTGAAGAATTCGAGAATTATAAAGATAAACAATGTCGATGATAGGAAGAAAAAAATAACAATATAACTAAACAAATGAAAAAGAAAAAAAATGAATAAAACAAGGGCATAGAATTGCGAAAGAAAACTGACGGAAGCGATAATTGAACATAGCAGAGATTAATTTAATCAATGAAACAAAAGAAATAGGGTTAATTGTTGAAATTTTTCTGACATATAACATCAAGAAGGAGGAGAAGAGGTAAATCAAGGACAGTAAAAAATAACTACGATATAATTGCGGTGATGAAGAGAAAGGAGAGATGAGGATGAAGCTAGAAATGACACGTACACAACACAGACTGCCTCCTCTCAACCCTCTTTTTTCACTACTCTCTTCTCTTCCGTTTTGTTTTTTCCATGATCAGCTGTCAACCGCAATTTTTCGACTTTTCTTTTACTTCCTTTCCTTTGATCTAAATCCCATTTCTTTTCTGACGAAGATCTCAAGTCTGAAACGTCGAAGGCAGTCATTAAAATCCCATTTTCTAAGCGCTAACCTAATAGAATGCATTACATTTTGTTCGCCATTTCATTCTAATGAATTTATTGCTAAAATAACTAAACTTCTAAACTAATATATATAATTGTTTCTACTTTTGGCACAAAGCCAGCAATATATCAGTACATTACTGGTACTTTATTTTATCGACCCCGTAAGGATGAAAGGCAAAGTGAACCTCGGCGGGATTTGAACTCAGACCATAAAGGGCCGTAACTCTTTGCTGCAAAGCATGGCGTCCGACCCTCTGTTGATACTGCCAATCCAAACTAATATATATAATGTTATTGACGAAGCACTCCGAGGACATGTTGGCTAGTTAGCGATTGAGATCGTGCAATTTGGTGAGATCATGACACATTGTTGCGCAGTAATTTACGTGTGTCAAATATATATGTGTATACTTCTGAGTGTGTGTGTGTAAGAGAGAGAGAGAGATAGAGAGTGAGAGAGAGTGAATGAGAGAGAGTGAGTGAAAGAGGGTGAGTGAGAGATAGATATATATATAGAGAGATTATGAGATAGATAGATAGATAAATAGATAGATAGATAGATAAATAGATAGATAGATAAATAGATAGAGAGATAGATAGAGAGAGAGATAGAGAAAATATTCAATGGAAAGTATTTTCGTTTATTGAATTTCCCCTCCCTTGGGTGATACGAAGTGAAGTTCTTCAATGCATCCGTATTCATTTAAGATGTGGAACACTCTAAGTGAAATTTGGTTGCTATTTATTCTACCTCGAGTGAGTGCATTTAAATTCGCACATTACATTCAATTGTATAGTTATATATACTTATGATGTGTTTGTTGGTGTTTGTTTATTTTTGTTGTTTCTATCTAATTAAATTATGATCAAATGCTATTCAGCTGTGAATATCTCATCCCTTTTTCGGACATAGAATAATTAATTGTATTTCAATCACCTTATACCGTACGGAAACACATTAATAAGATATTCTTGTGAAATACGAACTACAATATGACTATATTTCATCTAATACTGCAAATTATCACGGCAATCCCATGACCAGTAAATATATTATACGCATTTGAATAAACACATCACCTGAAACAACTTTACTAAGGCATTCTTGAAAAGTACAAAATAGCACTATAACATTAAAAATGAAACTCTTTGCTCCAATACTTTAATTTTTCACAATAATCTCTTCCTTAATAAACATACCATAAGCATGTGAACTAACAACAGTATATTTAGATATTTTCAGCAACATCAATACAGGATGTTAAACATCACTCAATTTCAAATGTATTGATGTGTAACATACAGATTTTGCTACTAGTTGTATCAACTTAAGGGAGGTCCTGACTGCTCAATCTTTAGTTCGACTTAGGTAATCATGCGTTTGTTTTGCTAAAAGTGTCTAAATTGGTAAATAAAAATATCTGATTCTTGGACGTATGTAATATATATGTATGTATGTATGAATGTATGTACGGACAAAAAGGAATGAAAAAACGAACGACCAACAGTATCTCATTCATGCCAGTTTCCTCTTTCCACCACACCGACGTCCATGGAAAAGGCAAAGGGCCGAACACAATTGGCAACAGAGGGGTTGCAACTAAATTTTTATAGCTGGATGAACTGGGGCAACGCGAAATATAGGGTCATGCTCAATTCACCACCTTACGATCGTGAGATCAACATTTGAACCACTACGCAATGCACCTTAATCCAACAAATATATAATCAATATTATAAGAACAAGCTAGAAAAAATAAGTAGATGGGCGCCGAATAATGACTGAACTAATAAACTAATGAAAGAATAAAACAATAAGCTTAACTTTGAAACGAATTTCTATTAAACTTGTAAAAAAATATGTAGGAGTGTTTCGTTAACAATGTTGAAAGTTTTAATTTCCATTACCGTAGGAGTTATTTCCTCTTTGATTCTCGTAAATATTCTCTGTAACTCTATTAATTCATGTGTCTTGACGCTCGAATATCTTTCATACAAGATATCTGTCTTCCTTCCAGAAACTAAATATGAACACAATTGCCTTTGGTATTTTCGCTTCATATGGTCTCTCTCCCTCATTGTACTCCTTCTCTCGTTCCGCAACCCCTGACTCTCTTAACCTCACTTTCTCTCATTATCTCTATCCTGAATTCATGTTGGCTTATCACATATAAAATCGTTTGCAAGCCGACTGTTTTGAGATAAATTAAAAACAAATACAAGAAAATCAGTTTGCAAAGAAACAACAAAAGCAACCATGACAGAACAAAAGTAATAATATGAACAACAACAATTCCAAAATAATAACTACAAAGGGCCAACTTTTGCCGCAGGAGAATTAATCGGATTTTCAAAAGAAAATGAGCACTTTCTGAAATTAAAGATCCTTAGTAAACAAAGACACAACAACAACAACAGCAACAACAACAACAGCAACAACAAAAACAACAACAACAACAGCAATGATAATAATTGTTTCTACTTTTGGCACAAGGCCAGCAATAATTCCACTGTATTACTGGTATTTATTTTATCGACCCCGTAAGGATGAAAGGCAAAGTTAACCTTGGCGGGATTTGAACTCAGACCATAAAGACCCGTAACTCGTTGCTGCAAAGCATGGCGTCGAATCCTCTACCGATACTGCCAATAATAATGATAATGATATTAATAATGGTTTCTTTATTGACCACAAGGACTAACACGAAGGAAAACATTACAGACGGCACAGAACGATAGAAAGTTGGTTTTGGCCGTGTAAAATGTTATAAAAGACAGAAACGTGGAAGCCTCCGAGAGTCACTCGTGGCGAAAACCACACAAAAGACCACGGCCAACCTGACCACCAGGGCAACACCTTCTCTCAATTTTCCCACTCCTCAGTCTACAGGCGTATACTCTGAGTGGGCTCGTTCACTCGGACCAGAATCGCCACTTTCACCCACCTTTCATCAAATTTACTAGAAGACAGCACTTGCCTCCGAGCCTTGATTCTCCTCTTCAAGTGAAACTTGAAAAAGTTAATCAGGGATTGGCCGTAGAGGAAAGTGTCCGTCTTCAACCCTTTCAACCTTGTCCATCACACAATCTCTTTTGCCATGGCGACCAGGCAGATGAAAACTGCTTGCCCTTCCTCCTCTTTAAAGGAGGATGGCGGGATTGTACAATGGACTCAGTCGATAACCGGATCCGTCCTACACCTGACAGCAACTGCTCGACATAGCTCCAGACGTCAGTTTTCCTCGGGCACTGAACGAGTGCGTGCAGGACAGTTTCGTCGTTCTGCGCGCATCTCGGACAGGCTCAGCTGACAGCACCTCCATGCCTGTAGAGCTTATCCCGAAAGGGCAACGCTCCCCTGCAGCACTGCCAGGCCAGGGATTTCTGGAAATTGTCCATAGGCCCAGGGCTGAAATTTCTCTTGAAGAGAGCAAACAGCTTCGACGCCCACGGTCTCCCCGAGAACGTCGTCGTTCTTCCTCTACACTAGCTCTCTATAGAACGCCAAGGTGGATGTTCCACTGAAATCTGTGTCCAGCTGTTAGAGGGTGGTGAGCGCTTGGAATCATTCAAGCTTGCAAGTGCTATCCCCCGGTCTTTTTCTGATCCAGTACTGCAGCTCCGTCAAGGAGACAAGCTGGGGAAAAGCGTCTCTGGCGAACGGCGACCACACCTGTTCACCGTGAAGGAAGCACCGTTGTCGCAGCCTCAGCGCATGTTTGCGCATCATCAGCCATGGCATGCTCAGTTCTCCACGCAACGGGTGCTGACAGCAGATGGATCGTCTGACCATGGGAGCACGTCCCTTCCACAGAAAGCGGGAGAAAAGTCGCTCCATTTTGGTCAGAGTTGGAAGGGGGCAAGATACGACGGTCAGGCGGTAGCAGATGACAGACGCGATGTAAGCATTCGCCACCTCCGCCCGACTTTTCAGAGATAGCTTCCTCTCAGCCCATTTCTGGATGAAAGTAGCCACCCTGCTCGTCATCTCGCTCCAGTTTTTCTCCATCTGGAGGTTCGAATCGAACAAGACCCCGAGCAATTTAACCGGTCCTTCCATCCATCGCCCCATGACGCTGTCGGACGGCATGGACTTGCCTCTCCAGGTACTGAGTTGCAAGCCCACCGACCTTTCCTGGTTTATCTTTGCTCCTGTCACTGCTTCGTATTCCTTGAGAGCGGTGCCGAGCCTCTGGACGTGTTTGGTTCTCGACACCTCCAAGGTGACGTCGTGGGCTTAAGCCGACACGGATGTCCCGCATCCCAGTTCGTGAGGCACACCACCCCCTCATGGTCTCCAATTTGTGCAGTAATGGCTCGAGGACCAGTACGTACAAGAAAGACGAGAGGGTACAACTCTGGCGGACGGACGGCATGATGCTGAACGGCTGCGACACAATCACACACAAACAAATAAAACGGTAGTCCTTAACCGTCCTTATTTTTTTTATTAATGTAAACCCTGTGAAGAAATTACTACTACTACTACTACTACTACTACTACTACTACTACTACTACTACTACTACTACTACTACTACTACTACTATGTCGCATCTCGGGCATGTCCGAGATGCGCGCAGGGCCACGAAACCGTCCTGCACGCACTCGTCCAGTGTCCGAAAATTGCTGACTTGTGGGTTTATGTCGAACACCTGCTGTCGCGTGTAGGACGGATCCGGCTATCATCTGAGTCCATCGTGAGGATTGCCCCGCCCTCCTCCTTTAGCCGGGAAGGGCAGGCAGTTTGTATCTGTCTGGTGGCCATGGCGAAAGAGATAGTATGGTGGACACGTTTGAAAGGGCTGAAGACGAGCACTTACCTCTTTGGTGATGCTCTGATTGACTTTTTCAAATTTCATTTGAAAAGGAAAATCAGAGTAGAGAGGGAAGTGCTCTCTTCCCAGCATTTTGTTGAAAGATGGGTGAGAGAAGCAAGAATGGCCCGAGTGAATGGGCCAACTCTGAGTATATATCTGTAAATTAAAGGTGGAAAACTGGGAGAGGGCACTTGCCTTGGTGGTCAGGGTCACTGTGGCCTTTTACTGGGCTTTCTCCACAAATGTCCCTCCGAAGTCTCACCCCTATTGGGGAATTTTTCATTGTTATTTTTTTGTTACATCCTGTGTTTTTGTTTTTTACACGCAGAAATGCCCATTTGTACCGTCCTGTATTGTCATGCACTGTCCTTAATGTCTACTTTATGTAAACCTTTGTGGTTAATAAAGAAATCATTATTATAAACCCTGTGAAGAAATTACTACTACTACTACTACTACTACTACTACTATTATTATTATTATCATTGTTCTTTGAAGGCGTGAATTGGCAGTATCGGTAGAGGGCTGGACGCCATGCTTTCTAGCATAGTTACGTCCCCTTACGGTCTGCATTAAAATCCCTCCAAGGTTAACTTTGCCTTTCATCCTTACGGGTTCGATAAAATAAAGTAGCAGTAATGTACTGGATAATTGCTGGCCTTGTGCCAAAAGTAGAAACAATTATTATTATTATTTTGCCTTTCATCCTTACGGGGTCGATAAAATAAAGTACCAGTAATGCACTGGGTATTTGCTGGCCTTGTGCCTAAAGTAGAAACAATTATTGTTATTATTATAATTTATTTTTCTGCTGTCAACACCCGCCTCGTGGAGGTTTGGGCATGCAGTGGCTCTTGATGCGCATACACGCGCTCAGGCAACGACATCTCCACCTCTTCCTCGACGGAGATCAGGCCGTGATCGCCGTTTGCTAGACGCGTCTTTCTCCAGCTCGTCTCCTTGGCGGAGCTGAAGTCCTGGGTCAAGCGAAGACCGAGAGGGAGCGCTTGAATATGGGAATGTCTTCAGGCGCTCACAGGCCGCGGCCAGTCGGGCAATGTGATCGGTGGAAACTCCACCTTGGCGTTCTGTAGAGGATTAGTGGAGGAGAAGAGCAACGATGTCCTGGGGAAAACTCTAGGCGTCGACGAAAATCAATTAGCTAATCTCTTTCGAAGAACTTTTGGGCCGGGGCCTATGAACAACTTCCAGAAATCCCTGGCCTGGCAGTGCTACCGAGGAGCTTTGCCAGTTCGGGATAAACTCTACAGGCATAGAAATGCCGTCAGCCGGGCATCTCCGCTATGCCCGTACGAAACCGTCCTGCATGCACTCGTCCAATGTCCGAGCATTGCTGACTTGTGGGATTATGTCGAACACCTGCTGTCGCGTGTAAGACGGATCCGGCTATCAACTGAGCCCATCGTGAGGATTTCCCCGCCCTCTTCCTTTAGCCGGGAAGGGTAGGCAGTTTTTATCTGTTTGGTGGGCATGGCGAAAGTGATAGTATGGTGGACGCGTTTGAAAAGGCTGAAGGCGAGCACTTAGCTCTTCGGTTATGCCCTGATTAACTTTTTCAAATTTCATTTGAAAAGGAAAATCAGAGTAGGGAAGTGCTCTCTTCCCAGCATTTTGTTGAAAGATGGGTGAGAGAGGCAAGAATGGCCTGTGTGAATGGGCCTACTCTGAGTATGTGCTTGTAAATTGAAGTTGGAAAACTGGGAGAGGGCACTTGCCCTGATGATCAGGGTTACCGTGGCTTTTTTAATGGGCTTTCTCCACGAATGTCCCTCGGAAACCTTGTGGAATTGTTCCTTGTTTCTTTTTTTTGTTACATCCTCTGTTTTTGTTTTTTTTTAAACGCAGAAATACACGTTTGTACCGTCCTGTATTGTCCTTAATGTCTTACTTTGTGTAAACCCTTGTGGTTAATAAAGAAAGCATTATTATAATTTATTGTGAATTATCAAACTTTATCAATCCTCACATCAAATTCTCTTACTTTTTTTTATGTTTGTGTCGCTGCTGCCCTTGTTATTCGTTTTGCTACCGCTGTTATATGCTAATTATGCTAATTAGCATTAGCTTACTAATCAATGTCAATGATGTAATAGTGTTCAGTGTAACCAGAACCTGTATTGATTGAACTACAGTATCAGCATGCACCAACCCGTCGATATGACCGACAATTATAAGTACACCCAAAAAAGCTACAATTACAAGAAATATCATCAAAGCTTTTTACACCAGCTACTCATTGTCTTATTGGCCGCCATATTATATTGGCTATCTGAAATCATTATTTTACAAATTCTATTTCATTTTATTATTATTAATATTATTATTATTATTATTATGTGATTTTGTTTATAATTATACATTTATTCAGTATTTCCTTCATAACATTATTCACTCACCTCACAATTCTCTTTCTCTCTCTCTCTCACTCTGTCACTCTCTCTCTCTCACCCTCTTTCTCTCTGTCTCTCTCTCTCTCTCTCTCTCTCTCTCTCTCTCTCTCTCTCTCTTTCTCTCTCTCTCTTTCTCCCACTCTCTCTCCCACTATTTCTCTATGTCTCTTTCTCTCTCTCTCTCTCTCTCTCTCTCTCTCTCTCTCTATGTATATATATATATATATATATATATATATACATATGTGTGTGTGCGTGTGTGTGTGTGTGTGCGTCCGTGTTTAATATACTACTACCCAATAAAATTAGTAAAGGAATGAAATTACCGTAAAAGTGAACGAGCAATAATAATTGCTGTTATAATGGAGATATTTCTTTGAAATGTCTCATTCTATTAAAGAAATAATAATTGTTTCTACTTTTGACACAAGGCCAACAGATACCTCAGTACATTACTGGTACTTTATTTTCTCGAAGCCGTAAGGTTGAAAGGCAAAGTTAACCTCGGCAGGATTTCAGTTCAGACTGTAAAGGACCGTATGCAAAGCATCTCGTCGAACCCTCTACCGATGCTGCTAATACTAAACAAATAACGGTTTCTACTATATGCACTAGGCCATCAATTTGGGGGGAGGGGAAAGTCGATTAAATTGACCCCAGTGCGTGACTGGTACTTTATTTTATCGACCCCGTAAGGACGAAAGGCCGGATTTGAACTCGTATTGTAAAGGGATGTAACTCTATACTGCAGAGCATGTCGTCCAACCCTCTACCGATACTGCCAATACTAAACAATTATAATAATAATGGTTTCTGGTTTAGTCACAAGGCCAACAATTTCGGGGGATAGTGTTAGGGTTTGCGGCATATAGTTACGCCCCTTTACGTTCTGAGTTCAAATCCCGCAGAAGTTAGCTTGGCGTTTACTCATTGCGACATCGATAAAAATAAGGTAGCAGAAACGCCAAGGTGTCTATATAAATGACTTTTTCCTTCCTTTCAAATTACTGGTCTTTTTTCAAAAGGGAAAACAATTATTATTTAGAGTTAGAGCGTCAAAGACAAATTGTTTGCGATATTTCTTTGGGCTTTTTACGTTTTCAGTTCAAATACCACCAAAATCTTCATTCCGATGTTGATAAAATAGAATAACATTCCAGCACTTGTGTCATTTAATCGATTTTCAGTTATCCCAAATATGCTGCATATGTGCCTATGTTAAATATCGTATTCTCACCCTTGTAACATCCCACACAATGTAAACTGTTGTTGTAATAACCCATTAGTCTGGGTA
>OZ024742.1:171844656-171857156 GCA_964016885.1 Eledone cirrhosa
CGAATGTGTTAAAGAAAAAATATGAATAAGATGAAAACGAGTTTGAAGAAGAGATAAAGGAGAGAGGAAAGGGAGAGAGGGTGTTGCTTTGAAAGTATGAGAGGCATTGTTAAAGAAGAAAGGTCATTGTGAATGAGAGATTGGGAGCATGTATATGTATGAGTGCGAATGTGTGCATATGTGTACATATATGTGCGAGTATGTGAGAGTATATTCGGGCTTATATGAGCATGCATTCGTATGTGTGTGTGTGTGTGTGTGCGCGCGCGTATGTGACAGATGGAGACAGAGAGTGAGAGAGTGAGAGAGAGAGGGAGAGAGAAATGGAATGGTATGAGGAAGATATTAAATGAGGGAAAGGAAGAGTGAAAGAGAGAAGACAGAGAGAACATGAGTGGGAATGTGTATGTATATGTATGTGTGAGTGAGTATGTGTGAGTGAGTGTGTGTGTGTGTGTGTGTTGGTGAGGTAGAGTTCCTGTACACAATCCTCCCACACTTCACTCTATTATGATTTGAAACAATGATACTTACTGTATGACTGACATGAACAAATATGATCGCATTGTTAACATGACATAACCACCACCATCACCACTTCCAGCACAACCACCACCACCATCACCACTTCCAGCACAACCACCACCACCATCACCACTTCCAGCACAACCACTACCACCATCGCCACTTCCAGCACAACCACTACCACCATCACCACTTCCAGCACAACCACTACCACCATCACCACCTCCAGCCCAACCACCACCACCATCACCACTTCCAGCACAACCACCACCACCATCACCACTTCCAGTACAACCACTACCGCCATCACCACTTCCAGCACAACCACCACCATCACCACTTCCAGCACAACCACTACCACCATCACCACTTCCAGCCCAACCACTACCACCATCACCACTTCCAGCACAACCACCACCACCATCACCACTTCCAGCACAACCACTACCACCATCACCACTTCCAGCACAACCACTACCACCATCACCACTTCCAGCACAACCACTACCACCATCACCACTTCCAGCCCAACCACTACCACCATCACCACTTCCAGCCCAACCACTACCACCATCACCACTTCCAGCACAACCACTACAACAATCGCCACTTCCAGCCCAACCACTACCACCATCACCACTTCCAGCACAACCACTACCACCATCACCACTTCCAGCACAACCACTACCACCATCACCACTTCCATCGCAACCACTACCACCATCACCACTTCCGGCACAACCACTACCACCATCACCACTTCCAGCACAACCACTACCACCATCACCACTTCCAACACAACCACTACCACCATCACCACTTCCAGCCAAACCACTACCACCATCACCACTTCCAGCACAACCACTACCACCATCACCACTTCCAGCTAAACCACTACCACCATCACCACTTCCAGCACAACCACTACCACCATCACCACTTCCAGCACAACCACTACCACCATCACCACTTCCAGCACAACCACTACCACCATCACCACTTCCAGCACAACCACTACCACCATCACCACTTCCAGCCAAACCACTACCACCATCACCACTTCCAGCACAACCACTACCACCATCACCACTTCCAGCACAACCACTACCACCATCACCACTTCCAGCACAACCACTACCACCATCACCACTTCCAGCCAAACCACTACCACCATCACCACTTCCAGCACAACCACTACCACCATCACCACTTCCAGCACAACCACTACCACCATCACCACTTCCAGCACAACCAGTACCACCATCACCACTTCCAGCACAACCAATACCATCTTCACCACTTCCAGCCCAACCACCACCACCATCACCACTTCCAGCACAACCACTACCATCTTCACCACTTCCAGCACAACCAATACCACCATCACCACTTCCAGCACAACCACTACCATCTTCACCACTTCCAGCACAACCAATACCACCATCACCACTTCCAGCACAACCACTACCACCATCACCACTTCCAGCACAACCAATACCATCTTCACCACTTCCAGCCCAACCACCACCACCATCACCACTTCCAGCACAACCACTACCATCTTCACCACTTCCAGCACAACCAATACCACCATCACCACTTCCAGCACAACCAATACCAACACCAGCAACATCACCTCTCCCACCCATGCCACCACCGCTACAACCACCACAGCTACCACCACCACTGCAATAACCATTGTCGCAACCACCACCACCACTACTGCAGCTACCACCCCTACCGCTACCCTCCACTACCACCACCAACAACCTCACCGCCACCACCACTACGACAACCACAGCTACTACCACCACCACTGCAATCCCCATCATCGCAGTACCACCACAGCTAACACCACTACCGCTACCCTCCACTACCACCACCAACAACCTCACCGCCACCACCACTGGGACAACCACAGCTACCACCACCAACACTGCAATCTCCACCATCGCAGCACCACCACAGCTAACACCACTACCGCTACCCTCCGGCTACCACCACCAACAACGTCACCGCCACCACCACTACGACAACCACAGCTACCACCACCACCACCACTGCAATCCCCACAATTACCATTACCACTACCATCCCCTAGTCTCCACCATCACCACCATCAAGAGCAACAACACGACCAGCAACATCAACACCAACCTTACTATCTCTACTAACAATATTTCAACCACCATTACCACTAACAATACCACAATAACCATCAACACTACTACCAATAGCTTCCCAATTATCATCATCTTTAAATGGTTGTGAAATTTCTCTTAAGTCACTCCATACTATTTTCATAAACGAAGGCCATTGTAAGTAACAATTACATATTCTTTTGGAACAAGGCCAGCAATTTCCCCAGTGCATTACTTTGCTTTATTTTATCAACCCCGTAAGGATGAAAGGCAAAGATAATCTCGGCGGGATTCGAACGAACTCAGAACGTAAAGGTCCATAACACTATGCTAACGATACTACCAAAATATTGGATTCTCCGTTCAATTCGACGATGTCCATTCAATGGTTCGATCAACTGAACTTCCAGCTCATGAAAAATTTGTACCGAAAAATTTGTCTCCTTAAACGTTGTACACATTTATTTCATTTACTATCATATGCATAGTAATTTTGATGAGAAAAGAACCAAGCTATCAGCTGTATTAAACGGGAACATTATAACCAATGGAAATCAAACACCTCCACACACACACATCTCAATTTTGGCCCGCTCTACCTCTTCTCCAGGACGTAATGACTCTTTCGGGACCTGGAGTTTGAGAACCCAGTTCTGTATAAAAACCGAATATAGAACTAAGTATTAAAGACTGGATGTGCCTCGTAACCGCATATGTTCTCTATCGGGTTAGTGTTCCGCTAAATACTAACCCATATAATCATGTATGGTACGAATAACCGATGGAACATGTTGGTGAACAAACAGCAATGTACTCCAAAGTATACTTTGCCTGGAAAAAAATAGTAAATGTCATTTTCAAGGCAGGAACGCAGGAACACTCTTGATTACATTTCTAATCGATCAAAGCTAATTGACTACTACTACTACTACTACTACTACTACTACTACTACTACTACTACTACTACTACTACTACTGCTGCTGCTGCTGCTGGTGTTATTACTACTACTGCTGCTGCTGTTGCTATACTACTACTACTACTACTACTACTACTACTACTACTACTGCTGCTGCTGCTGCTACTACTACTACTACTACTACTACTACTACTACTACTACTACTACTACTACTACTACTACAGCAACAAACGCTCCTAGTACCTTCACTAGAGATACTACTACTAAAGATACAACCTCCAAAATTATCCACAACAATGATTTACTGCAACACCACCAATACTTCTACATCAATAACACCACTACTACTATATCACTATCTCCACTACGAATGATATATTAAACTACACCGATGTCAGAAGCGCTTTAATACAAAGACAAATGTAAATGTTTTAGTAGAAAGTGAGCTAGCTACCTAAATAGAGAGATAGACAGATAGATAGATAGATAGATAGATAGATAGATAGATAGATAGATAGATAGATAGATAGATAGATAGATAGATACATAGATAGATAGATAGATAGATAGATAAACGGAGGGAGTGAGAGGGGGAATGGAGACGAGAAAGCGCGATGTTACGAGAGATATGAGAAATAGAGGAGCGATTGTCAGAAAGATACAGAGAGAGGGGGAAGCAATAGAGAGGTAAAGAATTAGTAAGAGTCGAGGTGAAAGAGAGCGCTAGGCATGTAGTGACGTATTGTGAGAGATAAAGAGATAGATAGTTAAACATATAGTAAGAGTGAGAGGGAGCGACATGTATATTAATAATGGATATTGAAAAAGAATGGATAATAAAGAGAAAATGTGTGTGTCTGTGTGTTTGTGTCTTTGTGAAGTGTATGTTTGTATGTGTGGACGGTGTGTGGGTTAGTGAGTGTGTGAGTGAGTGATAAGCGCATGTTTGTATGCCTGTGGTTTGAAAGAGTTGATGTGTGAGAATGAACGAGAAGTGAATACGAATGTAAGAGAATGGTACAATTGTTTGGAGAACAAAAGGTAAAAAAGTCAAGGATGGTTGTCCTCTAGTGGAGAATCATAGAAGATGTATGTTTTTATGTTTTTTGAATGAGCTTTGATTGTAAAGAGAGTTGTACGCCATTCATTTCTACAAAACTACTATTAACCCATTGATACCAAATTCTTCTTGGTATAATTATTCCAAAAATTTCATCTTAAAGTTTATATATTTATCTAAAATCTTCCACCAAAATATGGGAAAAGTTAATTATAATCCTTACACTGTCAAAAATCCTGGATATATATTTGTAAGGACTTAGTAATCATTGACAGCGCCGTTCAATACACATATAGTGAAGCATTAATCTAAGGAGCACTGATGAGGTTTCAAGGCAGGCAGGCAATCTGACAGGCATGCAGAAAGGGATTTTAAATACATCTAATTATAATAATTGATATAGCTATTGTGGCCTCCAGCTCATAGTTATTATGATTACTGCTATTGTTGTAACAGAAAACAGAGTGGCGGATACTGAAGAGTATTTGATTAAAAGCCTGAAAAATAGGCTCTCACCACTTGTGTTCGTGTATGCATAAGGTATATATATATATATATGCACATACATATATACACACATTTGTACTCACACATATGTATATATATATATATGTATATATATATGTATACATACACACATACATATATACACACGCACTCACACACACACATATATATATATATATATATATATATATATATATATATATGTATAAAAGAGTATTGAAGTTTGCTTGAAGCATTGTGGAACAATAAGTAAATATCTTTAAGTCGTTTGAAGCCTCGACAATGCAAATGGGTAAATATCCGGGTAACCAGGGCCGGTGGTGGAGAGAGAGATGTAAGTGGGTGTACGTTGAGATGTGTGGTGTGTATAAGATGTGTGAGATGTGTAGAATGAAGGGAAGAGTATAAAGGATAAAATAAAAATAACAACACAAGAGAGTGTTACCTTGGGAGAGATTTAATAGTCCCTATATATTTCGGATTCACATCCATCAACTGGGGTTTTTTTCCGGGGTGGGGGAAAAGGTTGTCTGTCGGACAAGTCCGGAACGCGTCCTTCATATATATATATACACACAAATGCAATGCATCTCCATATCAATCTCTTACTTTCTGTCGCTGTCTCCCTCTCATTCCATGTATATATATATATATTTATTGAGAATAACTTTTCCTTCAAACATGTATTGAAGACATGGCTCTGTTCGATTTGGAACAGTAGATATACTCAGTCCATTAACGTTGCAAAATCTTCTCAACATAATCTCCTCAATGGACATTCAAACGTGGCGTGTTGTTGTCGTATTCTCCTGTATTTCTCTCTCTCTCTCTCTCGTTCTCTCTCATATACATATATGTATATATATATACATACATATCTACACGCACACACACACACACACATACACACACGCATACACACACACACACACACACACACACACACACACACACACACACACACATATATATATATATATATATATATATATATACATATCTACACGCACACGCACACACACACACACATATATATATATATATATTCATTTCTTTCATTACTGGTTTCAGACAAACTTCATGCGCTCTTGGACACGGCCATAAAGAGATTTAGTCAATTATATCGCTACCAGTACTTAACTTTTTCTAGTCTGTCTTTTATTACATCAATCTTTTGTGTCAAACCTTTAAGTCACGGAATACACAAAAACCCAGACATTTAAACAAAAACACACATTGTAATTCCATATAAGATTTTAATGCGTGTAGTTTATTCGAAGCTTCTGTCATGGCACAGTATACACAGAGTTGGCCTTAAAGGACAGTGTGTCATAATTGTTTCTACTTTTGGCACAAGGCCAGGAATTATCGCAGTGTGTTACTGGTACTTTATTTCATCGACCCCGTAAGGATGAAAGACTGAGTTAACCTCGGCAGGATTTGAACTCAGACCATAAAGGGCCGTAACTCTTTGCTGCAAAGCATAGTGTCCGACTCTCTATCGATACTGCCAATCCACCAGGTTCGAATTATACAGAGGAATGCAATTGTTTTTTATTGTTAGTTATTACAACAGAGAACCGGGCAAAGACAGTATTTGATCTTTGTGTCACACTTTAACCCCATGAGAATCTCCCTGCTTCATGCATATGACCAAAGACATTCCGAGTCGTGGCATGGACACCTCCTTAAAATTTAAGTCTTGTTTGGTAATTCAGAAAGTAATATATTCCGGCCTTAGTTCAGAGGGTGATTGAGCAGTGATATATAAGGCAGTGAATTGGTAGAAGCATTA
The DNA here is from genome assembly GCA_964016885.1 of Eledone cirrhosa. NCBI lineage: Eukaryota > Metazoa > Mollusca > Cephalopoda > Octopoda > Eledonidae > Eledone > Eledone cirrhosa. The sequence continues at coordinate 171,851,604 of OZ024742.1, forward strand.
GTCCCTCAGATGAAATACTTCAGTACATGTTCCAGCACACTGTCCACTGAGTTAAAATCCCACCGAGGTCAATTTTACATTTCAGCCAGTCGCGGTTGATAAATTAAGTTTCAGCACAGTTAGCAGTGGGTTAGCGAAATTATTAAAGTGACTGACTAGAGGCTTTTCAGTATCTGATCCGGCAATTTGCGTTCGTTGTTCCAATTCCGATCCATTCTATCAGGAGTTCCGAATATCTGATTGGATTAACAATTGAAACACCAATGGAAACACATATACCTCGTTCAGATATGGAAAATTGGTTTCTTTACTTTTATTTAAGCATAACGTAAGACACTGTATAATAAATGACATGTGATTTTCGATATCAGTATATTCACATACGATGGTTTACAAATAAAATACTTAATATATAATTTTTGAGCATGTGTATATGTCTATATATGTGTGCGCGTGATTGTATGTGTGCGGGCCATGGATGTATCTATGTCATAGAATTTCTAAATCTAGTTTAGAATTATGTGGGTAAAAGGCAATACAATTTATAAAAGAGTTAGTCCACCTCGTGGTTCTGATGGATAGGATGGAAAAGACCTTGTCCCGGAGTATGGCAATAGAGACGCGCTGTAACAACCACACCACTTCTCAGGAATCGCTGTTGCAGGTTGGCAACTCAGCTCTGTAATACACATAGGCACACAGGCTCTCACTCTCTCTCACACACGCATTATAAATAGACGGTGTATTGGCAGTATCGGTAGAGGGTCAGACACCATGTTTTTCAGCATAGAGTAACGATCCTTTACGGTCTGAGTTCAAATCCCGCCGAGGTTAACTTTGCCTTTCATCCTTACGGGGTCGATAAAATAAAGCACCTGTAACGTACTGGGGTCGATTCAATCGACTTTCCCATCCCTCCAAATTACGGACCTTGTGCCTATAGTAGAAATCATTATAAATAGGCTATGATATAATTTTATAATGGTAGGAAAATATTTCCTTTGCTTTTCCTTTACAAATACATTCATTTTAACTGAAACAAAAAAAAAAAAAATAAATAAATTGTATAAGGAGATATGAATGAAAAAGAGAAGAATATGAAGTTTATGACAGAAAAAAATGCACCCCATCCAGTTGGAAAGTATAGAAAAACTAACAATGTAAATAAAACGTAGGATGACAAAACAATGATATCAAGATGTCAGTGTGATTTATACTTGTCAAATTAAGCTGGAGTGAATTGAAATCTCAGAAAATAATATTATGAATGCGATGAATAAAACATTTTTAAAAGGAATAACTATGAGTTGAAATACGAATTACAATGAAAAGAAAACTGCAATGAGCCAGAGAGAGAGAGAGAGAGAGAGAGAGAAAGTCGGTAAAATTCACATAGACCGAGAAAGAAGGAGTGAGAGAGGAGGATAAGGTGGGGAGTAGAAAGAGGAGAAAGAGGAGAATGAAGAGATATTATATGTATGCAAATCTCGTTGTTTCTTTATGCTTATATATATACATATATATATATGTGTGTGTGTGTATGTGTGTGTGTGTTTGGAGTAGGTTGTGTGTTTGCAATTATACAGCGAGACAGGCAGTGGGGGAGAGAACGAGTGCGAAATTGAGCGGGGAGAATTTACATATTACCGGAATGTGCAGCGTATTTTAATTAGAGGAATAAAATGGACTGAGCTATGGAAGCGAAACAATATCACAGCATTTAAAACATCAAAGGGAAATTGTATTAAATCTTGTCTATTTGTGCAAAGTAAGCAAATTGATATTTAAATATAAAACATATACATACGTTTAGATATATACATACATACATACATACATACATACATACATGTATATATATTCCATGATATACGAACTACACTGAATATTTATATATATCAAATATATGAAGAGAAAGTTACTATAATAATTGTTTCTACTTTAGGCACAAGGCCAGCAATCACCCAGTTCATTACAGGTACTTTATTTTATCGACCCCGTAAGGATGAAAGGCAAACTTAACCTCGGCGGGATTTGAACTCAGATCGTTACTATAATAATGGTTTCTTATATAGGCACAAGTCCAGTAATTTTGGGGGTAGGCGAAAATCGACCCCAGTGCGTGACTGGTACTTTATTTTATCGACCCCATAAGGATGAAAGGCAAAGTTAACCTCGGCGGGATTTGAACTCAGATCATAAAGGGCCGTAACTCTATGCTGCAAAGCATGGCGTCCGACCCTCTACCGACACCGCGAATCCGCCGCCCTCAACGTTACTATAATAATTGTTTCTACATTTGGCACAAGGCCAGCAATTATCCTAATGTATTACTGGTACTTTATTTTATCGACCCCGAAAGGATGAAAGGCAAAATTAACCTCGGCGAGATTTGAACTCAGATCATAAAGAGTCGCAACTCTATGCTGCAAAGCATGGCGTCCAACCCTCTACCGATACTGCCAATCCACCGCGAGAGCAGTAAAGTTGCATAATTCACTTGATGTCTCCGTACAATTAGAATATATTCAAGTTTATTAACGAAGATTCATTTTCAAAACTTGAGTTAGCTAACTACAACCTACTTATCAACAATGTCAGCAATTTTTTTTATTATTTTACTGGCCTCAAGTGGTCTCTCAAGAGTTACCTCCCTAGTATTTTAATAACCGCTTTTTGCTATAGTTTTTATTTAATTACCTGCCCCTACGTAAACTCTTTTGTTATATCTCCATAGGGAAAGCACAATCAACCAAAGGAGGCCATCGTTTTTATTTGTCTCATGACAGGCTGAATGAATTGGGGCCTAGAACCCAACGAAACTTGAGTGCCTGTTTATGTCAGTGTTGTAATTATATATATACATACATACATAAATATAAATATATATATATATATATATATATATATATATATGTGTGTGTGTGTGTGTGAGTGTGTGCGTGTGTGTGGGGGTGGGGGGGGGGGTGCGCGTGCGTGTGTGTATATGTATTTATGTATAGTTTCTGCCAAACAAATTTCTTTCACAAGGTTTTGGTCAATCTAAATCTATAACAGATAACATTTAAAAGCTGCCCTACAGTGGGACTGAACACAAAGCAACGTGGTTACGAAAAGAAATCCTTAACTATCAATCTATCCCTGTGCTGCCATCAACAACAATTCTTAAAGGTTATAAACTCTATTTTATTTTTGAAGAACATAGCCGAGATCGTCAGTACTTCCTGACTATTTTATGTATATGTGGCCATGTACATTGTCTGTTAAGTATGTAATATATTTTAGAGGGAGTTTTTTCCTAATAATTGAGTGAAAAATTGGAGTTATTCAACTCACAATATTACAAATTTGACACTAATGCTTGTGTATATAGTATACAGACCGCCATTCTACGCTATATTTCTCCCAGTTCTTATGTGAAATATGTCTATATGTATGTGTTAATGTATATATAAATTTATATATATATATATAGTAACAAGTAAGACCCCGACGGCTGAGCTCAAGCCGTTTCGACAGCTAATTCTGGACAGCCAATTGTGAGTCCAGAATTAGCCGTCGAAACGGCTTCAGCTCAGCCGTCGGGGTCTTACTTGTTCCTATTACCCACTTTACTACCCTAAGTATTGAGTACTTTGGTGCGTTATGGTCCACCTGGTTCCTGACCACAATTCCTTCGTTATATATATATATATATATATATATATATATATATATATATATTCTACCTAGAGTTGCGAACGATAGATAGTATTAGCAATTGGAAAGACCAGCGGAAACATTGTTTCCTCAGTCCGATTTGAAGAAAGTCGATCGACTGTTGATATATATATATATATATATATATACATATATATATATATATATATATATATATACATATATATATATATATACATATATATATATTAGAATTGGTGCTCTGAAATAGCGATGTATATATGAATGTATATATAGTATATTTTGCAATGCACTGTATGCTTAATTAAAAAACATTTTGAAGACCATACGCTATTGTTTAAAAGTATTGACTATGTCACTTACTTCTTTTTTCAACAAACAAGGGGAGATAAGCTGACATATCTCTGTTTCATACTGTTGGTATTCGTCAGAGCCTAGCAAACCCCTTGTTTGTTGAAAATTAGAAATGTTGGATTCTTATAGAATTCCAGTTGCCGGTCCAACAAAAATTGAAAATTCATATATACATCGCTATTGCAGAGCACCAATTCTAATTTTCAATTTTTGCTGGACCGGCAACCGCTCTGTATAATAAGTTCCTAATTATTACTGGAATTCTATAAATCAAACATTTCTAATTTTCAACAGACAAGAGGAGTGCCAGTCCCTGACGAATACCAACAGTATGAAACACCTGTCAGCTTATCTCCCTTTGTTTGTTGAAAAAAGAAGTAAGTGACATAGTCACTACTTTAAAACAATAGCGCAAGGTCTTGAAAATGTTTTTAATTAAGCATACCATGCATTGCAAAATATACTATATATACATTCATATATATATATCATCATCATCGTCGTTTAACGTCCATCTTCCACTCTAGCATGTGTTAGAGGATTTTGTCCCACTTGAGGCGAAATTGGGAGACCGTGTCTCGCTCGTGCAGAACTGTATGTATGTCTGTATGCATGTATGTTTGTATGCATGCGTATGATTTCGAGTGTATATATGTGTGTATATATATATATATATGGACTTGTATGTATGTGTTCGTGTATGAGGGCATGCATGTGACAAGTATGCATGCGTATGTGTGCAAGTATGTGTTTGTTTGTACGTATATCAAAAAGAAGTAAAACTGACATATTAAAGGGATCACTCGTATTCCTTAGTCCTCGGAGACGATCCCACATAATGGCATCTTAGGCAGGTGACATTTCACATAACCAAGGTTCGATCCATGTCTTTTGAGCGAAAATCTGTAGACGGAAACTTTAATCCAAATAAATAGACTTGTCACAGAATGTGTCCAGCTGAATTTCTTCTTGAATAATGTCGAGGGTACACGTGTCTGTGTAATACTCAGCCACTAACACAATTATTTCATAAGTAGGATATTCCGTTGATCAAACCACTGGAACAAGCATCGTTGGAGCCGACGAAAGTTCCTCATTTAGTGTCACTTTTGCGTAACCGACTTTACTGTATCTGTCATATTCTTTAAATTATATTATATCAAAAGAAATGCATGGAAAAAACCTCTATGTTCCGCTGTAGGTAATTCTGAAAATGTATGATATTGCTTGTCCCGATATAAACATTAGTTGTTTAAGAGAAAGAGCATTTTTTAAACGGGTCTTATAAAGGCTAATAAAGGTGGTTGACTGTGGAATACACAGCCACTAGTGCAGTACTTTCGTGAGCAGGATTTTAGTCTGTCAAACAAATACAATATTCATCGTCGAAATAGATGAAGTTACATTCCAAGGATATGTATATGTGGGGACATGGAAATATTCGGTTTTGTGCTCGAGCAAACTGTTAGCATACTCGTAACTCACTTGTATCATTTTAGGAAAGGGAAATTCTGATGT
>OZ024742.1:171862156-171867156 GCA_964016885.1 Eledone cirrhosa
ATCCATATGTATATGTACGCATGTTTGTACGCACACGCGTGTATATATATATATATATATATATATATATATATATATATATATATATTTTATATATATATATATATATATTTTATACACACACACACATATATATTTTATTTTGATCATGCATTTATTTTTATTTTTATTTTTATTTTCATTTACACCGTTTCTTCCCACCCCCTTTTTGCTATATGTCTCTCCACCACTCCACTACACACCCTTTGAACTCTCTTCCCACACACCTTTCACCTGAAGAAGGGATTATGCCCGAAACGTCGTTCCCCACCACCACCCCACTCTCAAGAGCGTGAAATTAATAAACATTCGTTGTTTTGTTCCTGTTAAAATGTTCCATTATATATATGTACTCTCGTTATGTAGACGATATCAATATAGTTATAAGAACACCCCCACTAGAGAGCACTAACAAGTTTGATTTAGAACGTAGCACGATGGAAAGCATCCAGCAGATAGCTAATTCCATACACCAGAGTATAACTGTAACTATAGACTTCCCTTCCAAACACCCTAACAATAGACTACCTGTATTAGACACAGAACTCTGGATTAACACTATAGACGAGAGAGCCCAAATTCTCCACTCACACTATGCTAAACCCATGGCCTCCAAATACCTGATACTCAAAAACTCAGCAATGTCCAGTAGTGCTAAGTTTAATATTCTGATCGCAGATTTGGTACGAGTGATGAAGAATGTGTCCAGCATGTGCGACCCAACAGAAATGGAAGGACACATCCAACACTTCATCAACCGCATGCAGTTCTCTGGCTACAACCAAAGAGACAGAGTCAGAGTATACGAAGGAGCCATGGAAAAGTATAAGACCCTCATAGAACTGGACATGAAAGGAATTTGCCCACTATACAGGAGCAAATCATGGAATAGCTTAGATAGGGCTAGACATAAGATAGGGAAGGCCACATCATGGTACGACAACCAGAGATATCAGAGTGTCATGTTTGTGGACGCCACCCCTGGAGGGAAATTAGCTAACCAGTGTAGAAAGGCCCTGAGAAAGACCCACTTAAAAATAAAGGTGGTAGAAAAGCCAGGAACCACCATAAAATCCCTGATCAGCAAAACCTACCCTTTTAAGAAAACCCACTGTACCAATAGGAAATGTATCATATGTAAGGTGAACCCCCGGATAAACTGTAAAACTAGAAACGTAGTCTATAGCATAAGATGTACAGAGGGTACTTGCAGAAACACGACAACAACATACATAGGTGAGACAGCTCGTAGCATAGGTGAAAGGATAGACCAACACTGGGGGGAACTAAAAGGACGAAAAAACGGGTCAGTACTATACGAACATGCTAGACAACATCATGACGGTAACATAGACAACATGGAAATTAGAATAATATCTAAACATAGGAATGACCCAGCAGATAGGCAAATCAGAGAGGCCAGTGAAATAGAAATTAGAAGACCAAAGCTAAACAGAAAGAATGAGTGGAACAACAACAACACCCAAACACCCAAACAAACAACACTGACCTAAGAGAAGTATAAATAAATAAGTAAATTAAATTAAATAAAATAAGATAAATAAATACATACACAAGCACATAAACACACACTAGTCACCCAGCAGACACAACACTATACACACTAGTCACACATCACACATAACACTATACACACACGCAAACGCATGCGCAAAGAAGACAAAATAAAATAAGATAAACAAACAAGCAAATAAATAAATAAATATATAGACAGACTGAACAAAAAAAAAAATGGCGTAGACATACAACACAACAGGAGGAACAATGAATATAACACCACTGACGATGTTGCAGATGTGCAACGAAAGATTTATGTAAACTATATATATATGTGTTTGTCTATATTGTATCTGTATTATTTTTGACCGCCGGTCAGTCAATGGCAACATTGAGGACCGAGTAAGTTAGATCGCAGATATATATATATAAAAGACAGCGAGAAGCGAAAACCAACCAAACAGTGAGTGTGTTCTGTTATTAATTCTGGCAATATTACGCAAATATGACCCTCCCCAAATATAACAATATCTGTTTCGACACACGATTTCATATAAAAAATCTCGCAAAACTAATTCATCGCCGCTATGGCATTAACTTGTGCCAAGCTGAAAGGTTATTGAAAGACACTGTTTTCTGTTATATAAAAACTACAATAACAGCAGAACAAATCCGCTTCTTATAACACTGTGTTTCCTCCAAAACATACACAACAAACATATCAAAACAAGTAAATAATTTATTATTGAACAAAACACAAGCTGAACGGCTAAAACACACAATAACAGTTAATATGAAAAGAACAACATACACAAAAGTCAACGCACTCTACAGACAAAAACGCATCAACGGTAAGGAAATCCGAAATCTCATCACAGCAAACGAGAGAGATGACTTCATGAGCGTCATCCGACGCGAAACGAAATATGCTCAAAACGAATGCTGTAGGCATTTCAAGAAGAAATTAGAATGGATGAATAAGAAAAAACTACAAGAAAGGAAAATCGAATATTCTCAAAAATACCCAGATAACATCGACAACATCCGTATGAGTGATGTAAAACTACCGGAAGAATTTACCAATGACCACACAGTAAATATCTATGGGAACACTTTAATCAGTGAACAAGAACAACAAATCCTAAAGTTACCACCAAAATTTGCCATCTACAAAAAGATTAATCCTATGGAATGCAAAACGGAGCTGGAAAAGTGTTTCACAAAAATACGTTGGAATGCAAAGGTAAACAACAACAACAATAATAACGGTAGTAGTAATATAAACAATAACTCTGGGTATAGAAATAACAGCCATAACCATAACAATGGCAGGAAAGTGAGAAATAGTGATAATGGTAATAATACTAGCGATAGACAGAACAACAACAACCACAATAATAATAATAATAGAAACGTTAACCACAGACACAGCAACAGTGACCACAGTAGTAATAACGGTAACAATACGAACAACAACAACAATAACCACAGTGCTAATAATGGAAATAGTACATGTAGCAACATCAACAAAAACAAGAAACATAATAATAGTAACAACCACAATGGTAGAAATAGCAGTAACAACAACAACAATAACGGTGAAGTAAACAACAATACATCTAGCAATCATAACAATAATAATATTAATGCTAAGGATAGAAACAACAACAACCACCATGATAACAATAATAGCAACACACACAACTATGACGATAGAAATAACGACAACCCCTTAGAGAAACTATTTTTCAACCCAGCTGACAAAACATATAAGATGGGTAATATCTATCCTACGAGGTTACCCTTTAATAAAAGAGTTTGCATACCACAACAAATAGATGACGAGACGGAGGCACAGTTCACCATAGCTAGAAATAAGATTAGACAAGTAGTAGACAGGTACACTATGAGACAGAGCAGACCAGAGGCCCAACAACTTGGGATAAAACCTGTAGAAGGCTTGGTTAGCCTCAAGCAGCGCACAAGGGATGGTGAGGTAGTGTGTCTACCCACAGATAAGTCTGGTAGGATGTCAATAGATAGCATGCCGAACTACATCGAGGCAATGCAACCCCACATCACCAACACGAGCGAAGTTGCACAACTAACACACGATGGGAGAGAAAAAATCCTCAACGCTCACATGATGATGTGGACTGACATCCTAAAGCCAAGCAGACGCACTGCCAACAACTTCCAGGCGTCTAACATTGGCATACCACCCTTGTATGGGCTCCGCAAAGACCACAAGACAGTCGACGACCCGACAATAGGACCACCAACAAGACCTGTATGCGGAGCTAATATAGCTAGCAACTACAGGATCTCCTACTTCCTCTCAATGGTTATACGCCCCATAATGAAGATATCCCCAGATGTATGTGAAAGTACAGAGGACCTCCTCAGCAGAATCAGTGAGTGCAACAAAAACAGGAGCCTATCCAACTGCATAATAGGCAGCATGGATGTGGTGTCACTGTACCCATCCATTAACATTGATTTTGCTGTGAAAAGATGTGTGGAGATGATCATTGAGAGTGAGGTGGAGTTCTGCGACGTCGACACAGACGAACTGGGCCTCCTACTTAGACTTACCTACGACACTGACTACCTAGACAGCCATGACCTTAGATGTTTCTGCCCTAGTAGACCTATAAGAGGTAGACCCCCCACCATAACCTCAATGGCTAAAAAGACTCCCATAGGAAGGTGGATTGGGTGGACCAAAGCTATACGGACCCCCCAAAACACTGATCAGGTAAGAAAAATGGTCGCACATGCAATAGGGGCTAGTATCAAAACTACCCTAAAGGGCCACATATTTAAGTTCAATGAGAAAATCTACACCCAAAATGAGGGAGCAGCCATCGGCGTCAGCATAGCTGGCGATGTTGCCAACCTTTTCATGGTATGGTGGGAAAGGAGACTTAAAGATCTCCTTAATGAAAGCTCCATAGACCTCACCATGTACTCTCGTTATGTAGACGATATCAATATAGTTATAAGAACACCCCCACTAGAGAGCACTAACAAGTTTGATTTAGAACGTAGCACGATGGAAAGCATCCAGCAGATAGCTAATTCCATACACCAGAGTATAACTGTAACTATAGACTTCCCTTCCAAACACCCTAACAATAGACTACCTGTATTAGACACAGAACTCTGGATTAACACTATAGACGAGAGAGCCCAAATTCTCCACTCACACTATGCTAAACCCATGGCCTCCAAATACCTGATACTCAAAAACTCAGCAATGTCCAGTAGTGCTAAGTTTAATATTCTGATCGCAGATTTGGTACGAGTGATGAAGAATGTGTCCAGCATGTGCGACCCAACAGAAATGGAAGGACACATCCAACACTTCATCAACCGCATGCAGTTCTCTGGCTACAACCAAAGAGACAGAGTCAGAGTATACGAAGGAGCCATGGAAAAGT
>OZ024742.1:171872156-171892156 GCA_964016885.1 Eledone cirrhosa
TGTGTGTATGTCTGTGTGTGTGTGTTTGTTTATGTACATATGTTTATGCATATATGTAAGTATGCAAATCTATGTCTACATCTATGTTATATTTTATTATACACATAAATATACACATTCCTATATATATATATATATATCTAATCGATTTGTGATGTTTTTGCATTCTTGCAAAAATATACACAACTGAATTCATTCGCCTGATATAGGGGTTGCCTCCCTTGCCGATCCCCACGTGAGGTCAGCAATAGTCAGTCCTTGTATTAACATTGAACTAAAACCTGTTGAGAAAGTGGCTTCCTTGTTCAATCATCTTACCAGAAGCCTGACATTATTCATCTATGCGGACGAAGGGCGGTGAATTGGCAATATCAGTAGAGGGTCGGACGCCATGCTTTGACGCATAGAGTTACGGCCCTTGCCATTCTGAGTTCAAATCCCGCCGAGGTTAACTTTGCCTTTCATCCTTACGGGGTCTACAAAATAAAGTACCAGTAATACACTGGGTAATTGCTGGCTTTGTGCCAAAAGTAGAAACAATTATTTATCTAAGCGGACGGTACTTGATTTAGGAGCCGCAGAAACCAATATACTGGATTTTACCGACCTTCCAGGGTAAATTTTCAATACCCGAATTGCTTGATCGTTTTTTTTGGCTATGCGAATGATTGTCTAACCATCGTCTCAGTGTGTTTGGCCTTTAACGTTTGTTATAGCTCTGGTTCATCTGAATCATTGAGCACTTGCCACACATCTCGGAGGTTGTTTTTCGTTATTTCGTGGGCCGAAATGCGAATCTCGATCATTTATTTTTGTATTAACCTCCAGACTCTAGCTAGTGACCAGTTAATTTTCTTGATTTTTTAGTTGATTCTATTGACTGATGAATAGCTTATGTTAATGTTAACCCTTCAGTTGAGAACTCTATTCGATTTGTGATGTTTTTGCAATCTTGCAAAAATATACACAACTGAATTCATTCGCCTGATATAGGGGTTGCCTCCCTTGCCGATCCCAACGTGGGGTCAACTATAATCAGTCCTTGTATTAACATTGAACTAAAACCTGTTGAGAAAGTGGCTTCCTTGTTCAATCATCTTGCCAGAAGCCTGACGTTATTTATGTAAGCGGACGGTACTTGATTTAGGAGCCGCAGAAACCCATATACTGGATTTTACCAACCTTCCAGGGGTCCGGGTAAATTTTCAATACCCGAATTACTTGATCGTTTTTTTTTTTGGCTATGCGAATGATTGTTTAACCATCGTCTCAGTGTGTTTGTCCTTTAATGTTTGTTATAGCTCTGGTTCAACCGAATCATTGAGCACTTGCCACACATCTCGGAGGTTGTTTTTCGTTATTTCGTGGGCCGAAATGCGAAACTCGATAATTTATGTTTTTTTATATATATATATATATATATACAAATTTTAGTACAGCATTAACGAGGCTTTAAACTGCGGCTATGCTAACGAATGCAGATTCGGAATTTAGCTTTAGCACTCGATGGAGAATAATACCCCAGAGTTATAACAATACGTTTAGACAGCTTTGAAAATAAAATATAGCGACCGGCAGTCCAGCCGCATTGCCATAGCAACGAAAAAAGACTGAACTCAGGGAAAGACTTTGACTGACCTGGACCATCGCGCGGAGATCGAATGCAACACATATCGTATAGCATACGATATACATCACATACAACATACAACATCCACTCTAGATTTCCGTAAATCCGAGATCGACTAATTCCGCTTTCAAGGGTCTGCAAGTTAATGGCCTTTGACGACAAAACAAAGGATTTTCTTCGTCAGCAAGTCTTGTATATATACATATATATATATATATATATATATATATATATATATATATATATATATAAATATATATATATATATATATATATATATATATATAAATATATATATATATATGTATGTATATATATATATATATATATATATATATATATATATATATAAATATATATATGTATGTATATATATATATATATAAATATATATATATATATATATGTATGTATATATATATGTATATATATATATATATATATATATATATATATATATATATATATATATATATATATATAAATATATATATATATATGTATGTATATATATATATATATATATATATATATAAATATATATATATATATATATATATATATATATATGGGTGTGTGTGTGTGTGTGTGTCTCATGGTAGCTAAGAAGCTTCCATAGGTGGTATGGCGGTTGAGCACTCTATGTTCTTACAGGGCAGAGTATGATATAATATAAAACGAAAAACCAGTGATGCATCTGAAATCAATTAATGTGTGTTACAATTGTTTCGCAGATCCACACAATGATCGTGTCTCGTGCTGTCTGCCGGTGAAACAATTGTAACACACATTAATTGATGCATCACTGATCTTTCGTTTTATATATATATATATATATATATATATATATATATACATACATATGTATATATATTTCTCTATGTATGTGTGTGTGCGTAAATTATGTAAAGTATATTCTGAAAGAGTAATTTCGAGAATGACATGTACATCTGCGTCAGCGCTGTAATAAATCCAGCGAACAGTTCTAAGAAACTAATACAGCCACAACAAGGAGAAACATTTTAAACAAAGTGTACTCAATACATAAGGTTAGTTTTACCCTGCATGGAAAATGATGGCGACAATAATGTTGATGATGATGCCATGATAATAATGCTCATGGTGTGTAAGAAAATAAGGACGGAAGAGAAACGATACAAGAAGCCGAAGAAGTAAAAAGCCGCGGATGACGAAGAAGAAGAGGAAAGTACTAAAAGATCGAATAAAATAGATGGTAGAGAGGAAAAAATGAGTAAGATAGAAGAAGAAATATATATGACCCAAAAGAGCAATACAAAAAAAAAAATCGAAGAAAAAACAAAACAAAACTAAACTAAAATAAACAAAAATAAATATATTACTACAGGATAGATTAAGAAGAGACCAAAGTTATAAGAGACCAAAGACAGAAAGTAGAAATTAGTTGGAAGAAAATGGCAGTTCTTCGTATTATTCTGTTTTCACGTTAGCCATTGTTCAGAAAGCAGAAGAAGATAACGGCTTAAATATTGGATAAAAGACTCGAGAAAAAAAGTACAAAGATAAAGAGGAAAAAACAAAAGAATGAGTCAAATAGATAAAGAGTAGAAATTAAAGAAATAACTTTGCCAAAGAAAGGTTTTGTTAGGTTTGATCTGCTTAATATATGTTTTTTTTTTCAGGAATGTCCATTAATGCTAACCAAATGGGTGGAATCTAGTATTTTATTTTATTTAAGGTTTTGTTTCTTCATTATTCTAGTTATTATCATTATTATTATTATCATTATTATTATTTGGTTGTTTGCTTAGTCGATCGGTTGTTGCTTTTTTAAAATGGTTGTTGTGGTTGTTTCTAAGTTCTGATCGATCAGAGCAGAGCAGATTGGAGTAAATGTTCAACCTCTTCCACTTATGACCATCCATTCTTATATATTTAGATAAAGTTATATTTAGAAATACATCATTCGAAACGTCATGCAATATAATTGTTTCTACTTTTTAGCAATTACCCAGTACATTACTGGTACTTTATTTTATCGACCCCGTAAGGATGAAAGGCAAAGTTAACCTCGGCGGAATTTGAACTCAGATCATAAGAGGACATAACTCTATGCTTCAAAGCATGGTGTCCGACTCTCTATTGATACTGCCAATTGCAATATAATGTTTTAAGATGCTAGTTGTGCGTGTAAGAGAGAGGGAGAGAGGAAGAGAGAGGGAGAGAGCGAGATAAAGAGAGTGGGTGGGGAGATATTCCCGATTGACGTAAAAACGGGAAGTTTAAAATTTGAAATATAGTCCTCCCAACGCAGATGACTATAATAAAACTCGACCACTATATATTTTTGAAAGGAATCATGTAAAAGCCGCTAAAGTAGGCAAACAACTTTTCAAATAATAAGTTATATATTAAACTTAGCTAAATCGCCGAGAGGAGGTAATTTAGCTGAATAGATAGTGTAGTTTTTAAATTGTTACAATTAACCGAAATCTCCGTAATTTAAAGACTGTGTCCAGATAGTAGTGGTTACATCTTAAAGAAACCATAATTGAGAAATTTCGTTATATACAAATTACAGAGTAGCTCATTCCTAAAATGTGTCGATTGGAGCGAGATTGAATCTGAGACCACTTGATTTTGAAGTGAACTTCCTGTCCAATCTGCCATGCGTATGTCCTATATACCTACGAAGAAACTGATGGACTAGAATGGGGCGGAGGATATCTAAGATACAACGTGCCTTGAACATTTTAAACCTAGCGGAGAACAGCTGATTTCTTTCATTCAGAGAGAGAAAGAGAGAATGTGTGTGAGAAAGTGAGAGATTCAGTAAGAGAGAGCAGGTGAAATATAGTGAGATAGAGGAAAAATCGCCTCCTCTATTGGACTGGTAATTTATCAACCTCGAAAGAATGAAGAGCAAAGTGGACTTCGGTGACATTTGAACTCAAAGCCGAGTGAGCCGTGTCAAATACCATCATAATGTCTGACAGTTCGACATCTTATATCCATATATATATTTGATTAGAACTCAACCTTTTGCTATGCATTAAGGGACGGCTGTAAGATGTTAACGTCCAACTAAACGGGAATGTGGAAGATAATGATATGAAGTTACGAGTTTACAGTGTCTTTATATAGAATATATTTTAAAACAAACGCATATTTTTCAAATTTGCTTTTCGTTCTTATATTTTATCAAATATACTTGCATTTTTTCACCAAAAGTTCCAGTAGTTGCGCAATAGGTAATTATAACCAAACTGGAGTGTCTTTAAACAGGGCAAAGGGCGATACAGTGTGGGTTATTATGTGTAAAAAAAAAGTTATAACAAAACCTAAATAACAAACATTATAAGAATAAAACACACTATATGGGGAAACATCCGAGGGTCATTCTTTAATCCTTCTGATCGCTATGGCAAATGCCCACCTCCAGTTGTCCTCCTCCAATTTACAGGTGCCTACTCAGAGCAGACCCATTCACTCGCTCCATGCTTACATTTTTCACACACCTTTCAAGTCAAACTGGTTAGACGGCAGCACTTCCTTCTCAGCCCTTACTTTGAAACCTGAAACCGGAAAACGTTAATCAGCGCTTCGCCGATGAGGAAAGTGTTAGTCCTCCGCCCTCCTAAACGCGTTAATAATGCTTTCAGATTTAGGCACAAGGCCTACAATTTTGGGGTAGAGGAAAGTCGATTAAATCGATTCCAGTGCATTATTGATGCTTTATTTTACCTTGGTGAGATTTGGACTCAGACCATGAAGGACTGTAAGCTCTATGCCGCGAAGCAAGGTGTCCGACACTACCAATATTAAACGCGTTAACAATAACAATAAATGTGTTATATTTATAAATCTTATGTAAATATCTTGTTTTTATTCTTGTCTATTCCTTGTTGTTGCTATTGTAATTCTAATCGTTATTCTTATTCTTATTGACAGAACACAGTATTATTCATTTTTCTTTATTACTAATATTATTTTCAATATATGGCGGTGGATATATATGGCGGTGGATTGGCAGTATCGGTAGAGGGTCGGACGCCATGCTTTGACGCATAGAGTTACGGCCCTTGCCATTCTGAGTTCAAATCACGCCGAGGTTAACTTTGCCTTTCATCCTTACGGGGTCGATAAAATAAAGTACCAGTAATGTACTGGGTAATTTCTGGCCTTGTGCCAATAGTAGAAACAATTATTTTCAATATTTTCATTTTCATTCCAGCCTTTCTTTGTCTTATTATTCCCTTCTGTTGCTGTTGCTGTGTTTGTGATTCTTCTTCATCGCTACTGACAGCAACATCACCATCATCGTCATTTTCTCTCGAACATTCTTTTGTTGCTGTTGTTCTTCATCACCGCCAACACCATCAACCCTACCATCAACATTATCATTTTCTCTTGAGCTTTTCTCTTTTGTCTCGTTGCTATGTCACTCCTGTTGTTGCTAACAGAGTTTGTTCAAAATGTTTGGAAAAGAAATCTCCGACATTGGATTGCATGACTGTAAATCTTGATAAAACTTTCATGGTAATCCTCACTGGGATGTGGACAGACAGACAGACATATCACGCAAGCGGCACTTGGTTCTTACAGTGAATCATATAACAAACAGCACAAATGTATTCTAATTCAGATTTCTGCTCGTGTGCCATTTGACCGAGACTATTTATATAAGATCGAAGTCTGCAACAATCATCTGATTTCATTTATTTATTATTTGCTTCTTTATTCTTGGGTAATTTATTCTTAGAAAAGTTAGTTACTATTTCACATATATTTTACTAAAGGTAAAATGAGTTCAATTTCGCCGACATAGTGTCAAACCGGGGAAAAACAAATTATACATATATATTGATATATATATGTATATATATATGTCAATATATATATACATATCAATATATATATATATATATATATATATATATATATATATATATATATATATAGAGAGAGAGAGAGAGAGAGAAATGGCTTCTACAGGACTAGAACTGTTTCATTCGGGATAAATCATCACATATACACACATATATATATATAGAAATATATATATATATATATATATATATATATATATATATATATATATATATATATATATATATATAAAATAAATACAGATAGATAGAAATGCACAATCTCTTGTCCATTCAATTCTTGTTGTACATTTTCAGAATATGTGTTTCCTTTGGTCGAAAGATTACGGCAAATTCTCCTTTTTATTCTTTGTTTCATTTCTCCTGCATCACACGAATAGTGCAGAATCAAATTTATTATGCAAACTGGCATGTCAAATGCAGTAACTCCTTAAAACACGAAACTGCACTTCCAGCAAGGCCGCTGACGAGGTAACGATGTATTTGTACGTTGGTGTTATGTAACTGTGTGTATGTGCTGCTGTTACCATGTATTAATGAAAGGAAATTTCAAGGTTATCAACCGGTAGTGAATTTCTTAAACAAGTTGAAGTTACGTTGTGTTAAGTACGGTATTTTTAACTTTTATAGAGGCATTTTGATTTCAAGCCTGATTCTAATACTACGTGAGGTGTAATTTCTCTTCGCTGACATAATAACAATAATGGACAGGCGTATAGATAATGTGTTATCATATATATGTTTATGCGTGTGTGCATTTTTATGTGCAAATGTTTAAAAAAAAAAATCACTAAAACCATGAAATTATTCTGGATATTTCACTCTAACTGGTATTATTTCTCTGCTTATATAAAACCCTTGTGGTTAATAAAGAAAGCATTATTTCTCTGCTTATATGGATGAGTCAATCAAAAGTTAGTATTTACATATTCTTTTGTATTATTAGAGAACATCGAGTGTATAGGTTACATTAGATAACCTATTATACCTCAGATTTTCGTCTCTACATTTTGGTTTAAATTAAATTTCTCCCGTAAAACTATTTCATAATTTCTATTTAAAAAGAAAGGAGCTGATCATCAGATAGAACCAAATAAACAATATTTTAATTGAGTTTTCCTTGTTGATACTCTCGGTTGGTCGCGTCTCCTGGAAGCTGTGGACGTGATTTGAACTCTCATATCGCAAAGAAGTGTAACAAACACCACAAATAGTCTCTTCACAATCTTAACCAATTTCATCAATCCATTGCTACCTAGATTTGAAATCTAATGACCCCGGAAAGAAAAGAGTCTATGTTGACATTTGCATGTTTTGAACCCTGGGCGCAGCATGTCGGAACAAATACCAAGACATTTAATTCGACTGTCCTTTCACATCTTCTGTTAACGAGCGACATATTGAATAAAAGAATGATATCGTCTCCTATATTCAATTAACCTGTCATGCCTCTATCTTTTATAACCACCTTCAATCTCTATCCATTCGTATCCTCGTTTACTTATCTCTGCATTATTTCGTTTCTTATTAACGTTTGCTTCTTTTAATGTTTCTTCTATATTACCTTATATATATTCTCTTCTCACTTTTTCTTTTCTCCCCCATTTCTTCTTAACCTTCATTCCTTCCTATTCTCTCTCCTTCTTAGCAATGCCTTAATTCACCCTTGTCATTGCAGATGAATATAAATGACGTTTGTGATCCCAATATAATGTTAATGATTTATCGTGTCAAAAGAAAACTCCAGAGGAACCGATATTTCTTTTATGGATTTTAGTCTCAAAGAATTTCGATACTCCAAGCTGGATTATTAATAAGAAGATCTTTAATACACCGTTAAAGTATTTTCTAACTCAACATATTCTATTCAACTTTTATTATAACCCGATGGCAACATGAATCATAGTACAGAAATCATAGTATGGAATATCATTTGAATTTATTTTTCTTGTGTGTTTTTTACATAGTATTTCAGCCTTAGAAGGGATGTGAATTGATTGAAGTGTTGGGTTAAATAAATTTCAGGGTTATGATTTAGAATATATCTTATATCGATTTATTTGTGTTTGATTCTCTAGGAGGTTAATAATCTATTGATACTCATATGGAAGTAGATATCAATTAAATTGAATCTCTACATTTCTCTCGCCCGTATAACTTTAAAAATCAATTAAATTGACATTACCATACACTCCACTGTATAAGGTGAGCTATACACACTCCTTTACAGAAGAATTGGGCCATGTACTAAATCAAAGGAAATCTATCTATCGACTAGTTAACAGCTACACCGACACACACATATTTTGGTGCGCATTCTTCATAATAATAATAATAATAATAACAATAAATAATGATAATAATAATACTTATTATATATATATATATAAGCACATATATATTGATACATTACCCGAAATGGCTGACTGAACAATACGTGCTTTTTTAAAATAAATTGTTTTGCTGTTCCTTTCTTTTCTCACTCTCTATCTTTATATTTCAACTTTTTGATTCTCATTCTGTCTTCTGATGAAGAGTAAGTGACGAAATTGAACATTCTCTTTTCCTACTATATCAATATATATATTTCTTCACTGTACTGTATTGTTTGCTTTGTTATTTCTGTTACTTTTTGAACACACACATACATATATATATATATATACACGCAGATATACACATATATATATGTGCATACACACACACACACACACACATATATATATATATATATATATATATATATATATTATAAAACGAAGGAGTTGTGGTAAGGAACCAGGTGCACCATAACGCACCAGAGTACTCAATACTTAGGGTAGTAGAGTGGGTAATAGGAAAATGTATGACCCCGACGGCAGAGCTCAAGCCGTTTCGACGGGTACTTCTGGACTCGACAGCCATCGAAACGGCTTGAGCTCTGCCGTCGGGGTCATACATTTTCCTATATATAAATATATATATATATATATATATATATATATATATATATATATATATATATATATATATATATATATATATATATATAGAGAGAGAGAGAGAGAGAGAGAGAGAGAGACATACATATTTGTGTATATATATGTTGATATGTATGCGAGTGTGTGCATTAATGTGTGCGTGTATAAAATGTACTTTTAATTAACGTTATCTGATGAGACTGGTGTTTCTGACTAGCGGCAATCACCTTATTATTAAAAGTGAGGATAGTTAAACATGAGACAAGTTGTACGTCCAATATTAACAATTTTCATTTCTTGTCATTAAGCGTAACTTATATTTTTTCATGGTTTGCTTGAAACAATCTTTTCTACGACTGATCAATATTCTAACATATAGGTCAGCTGATCTTTTTTTTTATATTTATCTTAGTTTTTGCATTGTATATTTTTGTTTCTACCCAGAACAAAATTCAAATAAAGATAAATGACAAATGTTTCTATATTGGTGCTACAACATGTGTTTATTGTCTTTATAGCTTGTCAGTTTCCTAATTATCGCATTCTTGTCCGACAAGTATAGGAAGAAAACGAACTAACTAATGGGAGAAAGATAAAGAATGTTTTAGATACTCGTAGTGTACAGGCGATGAAATGGAAAAGTTGTTAGTGCACCGGAGTAACTAGCTATTTGTTCCGTGTCTATGATCTTTACCTTGAAATAACATTTTTGTGAACTTTACCTCTCATTACTTCAAGGTTGATAAATAAAGTACAATTCCAGGAACGATTGAATTGCTAAACGGTGTGAGTGATTTACCGTTACCAAAATGGCTCTTCGCTTTCTGACTTCAAACCCTACTGAGGTTAACTTTGGCGTTTATCCGTTCAAGGTTGATTATGTAGCATTCAATGATGTGGTAGTTTGGTGAAATTGGAATCGGAGGGGATGTTTCACAGTATGTGAGCTGGCTTTGATATTTTTAGTAGGTATTTGGCTTTTAGCAAGGATGAAAGCAGATATTAAAAGCTAGACATGTCACAACATTTACTGGGGACATTACGCTTGGTTTGTGATATATATATATCGTCTAACCCACCCTGAGAATAACCTTTGGAATACTAGATCCTCTAACCATGCCCATTTTACCGCGAGCTGAAGGGAATGATTTACCCTATCTTCTGGTGTTTTGCAAAATACATGGAAAACAATGTAATATGAATCGGGAGTTATCCTTAACAGGCAATTGATTTAATCCTGAACTCAGAGAGAAGAGAACCGCAACGGATGCCGCAAAGTATTTTGCCCGACGTTATGACGACTACTAATTCGCTGCCACAAGTTGGTGTAACGGCGATGATAGGGGTAAATTGACCATGTTTTCTTTAGGCATCGGCAACTTCTGGTGATAATACCAACACATTACCGGTTTATCGAGTATTACTAAAAGATATGTTCTTACTTCAAATATGGTCAGAGTCGATCAAAATATATAACAATCTTGAATAACTGCGGATTGATTTATCGATTCTAATACTCCCGCCCAAATTGCAGGCATTTTGTTTAAATACCAATATTTCTAAAGGCATAATAGCTTGAGAAATTTACAGAAATTGTTATTGTTTATTTCTACAATAAATATAGCAGCGGTGTATTTAACATAAACACTTTATATTATTGGTTGAGGTATTTAGTCAAAAAGGTGAATGAATTTTGACTTCTACCGTTGCCTGTGGCAATAGATATTTTAATTGTAGATACTCGCATCTTAAAAGAAAACATACTATGTACTAAAGATATGTGGTTACAATTTCTAAGGGAATAATAGCTGGATAGATTTTACGAGCAGGAGATCAGGGAGTAGACCCCGAGCAAGAAGGTGTGAATATTATCCATTTTGTCGGATGGTCACGATTGCTTTTGAAAGCATTCTCTGGAAGGCATAGCTGTAATCTGTGACCTGATGGCACTCTCGCATTTAAGGAATAAGAAAATAGAAAGAAGAAACAGGTATGTGGAGAGATGGAACTTCTGGATACCTCGCTAATTCAACATCCCTCATAAAGTATATACATTGGTGTAGTGATGTCTTGAAATGATGATTTAATTCTAACGAAACATTTGTTAATAAAACATAATTATTCGACATATCTACGGATTTACCTGGTCTATTTACAGCTAAGTTAACTGAATATTGACTCGAATTGACACATGTAGTATTATGAAACTCTATTAGATATTTCGGTCAGATGTTAAACTCTCTGACATTTCTGCTTCGGGTTTGCCTGAAGAGCAACCTCTGCATAGATGTAGAGAAATATAAGTGAGTGAAAATGCCTGCCACAGCTTTTGCATTTGGCAGCACTTTCTGTACATATTGCCATAGCAATTATTCCCCGCCGAATGTTCTTTTTTTTTTTCGAAGATAATAAATACATAGCAGTCTTGTACTACTTAATAAATACTAGATTCGATAGAAATAAAAAAAATATTCCACATTGGAGCTTAGTTTACTATAACAGCAACGATGTAGTTGTTTCCTTATTTAATTTATTATTTTCCTTTCCTGTCAGGTTAACGAAATACCTTCCCACTACGTTATAGTCCAAGGACAAAGTATTTTTAAGCGAACAGGTTATAAATGAAAAACGATTCTACATATTCATGAAGAATCTCAGAAGACGCAGTGAAGTAGTTTGGTGTGGGAGATGGATGTCTACAGCCATTGGCACATATCAACAGAAGTACTAAAGCAATTAACTACTCAATATAAACGGAATGTTTATATAGTCTAAGACAGACTCACACGCACACTGGCACGAATAAACATATATATAATATATATATATATATATATATATATATATATATATATATATATATATATATACATACATATACATACATATATATATACATATATATAGATACATACACATATATATATATATATATATATACATACATATACATACATATATATATATAAATATATATATATACATATATATACACATATATATATATATATATATATATATATATATATATACATAGATAGATATAAATAGAGAGAGACAGAGAGAGGTACAGATGGTCATTCACACTCACCAAAGACAATCTAACAAGCATAGACAGGCATATACCTCCCCACTTCTGTATATATATATATATATATATATATATATATAAATATATATATATATATATATATATATATATATATATATATATATATATATATATATATATATATATATAAATATATATATATATATATATATATATATATATATATAAATATATATATACATATATATATATATATATTCATCCGAAAACATGAAGCCCAAACACACACAGTTATACATGTACGATTACATACTTACAGACATAAACAAATATATACACACATGCACTTTATATATATATATATATATATATATATATATATATATATATATATATATATATATGTGTGTGTGTGTGTGTGTGTGTGTGTGTGTGTGTGTGTGTGTGTGTGTGTGTGTGTGTGTGTGTGTGTGTGTGTGTGTGATGCGTATCTATAAAAGTAGGCACACATACAAGTGCATGCATGAAAACTTGTTAAATATAGACTTTAGCAATTACATATAATTATGATAGAAATACTGCAATGTTTGGGATGATGTGACTTCATTCTGAAACCTATATTAAACATTAAGTGCAAAAATACCCTATCCCCTTCCTCTTATATATATATATATATATATTTATTTATCTGTTTGTGGGAGTATGTATTTGTGAGTATGTAGAAATATATTTATATTCATGTGTGCATGGATGTATATATGTATATGAGTGTGAGTGTGCTTGAAATCTGTTTATAGAACAACGCCTACAGTCCACAGATGTTCGTTGTATAGCAGGCTTATATTTTACATAACATTTCGCGACAGTACATACTCCTTTCCTAAAATGTATTAGTTAAATGTTTTAACTGATAGGTATGTGTACAAAGTGTCCACACACACACACACACACACACACGCGCGCGCGCGCGCACACACACACGCATACACACACTCACACGCGCGCGCTGTCAGACACATTTTCGCAAAAAATATATAATCATCTTCGGCCTAATTTTAAGACTCAACTGAAGCTAATGATGCAAACTTCAAATGTGATACTTGTGAGCATTAATTATTGTTGAGTCGCTGTCTTTGCATATATGATTTAGGCATTATTATGATGTATGTTTTGTAAGCTCTTAAGCGTTGTACACCAAGTTTTCTATTCCTTACGGGATTGCTTTTGTTGTGTTGCGGTATGTGTTTTACCCGTTGCGTATGTGTTGCATCATATATTTGATTTAGAGACGTTATATATGTGTTAAACATCTGAGGTATGCATTGAAGCATTTATTGTATTGCATTGCGTAATGTGGTGTATCCCTTATGCATCTGTTGTAGTTCTTATGGATTAATATGTAACGGATTCGAAATCATTTTACGATTCATCAATATTTCAAATCTAAAAATGTTTCTCTTTCTGACACATTCAATTATATACCGAACTCCACTTTACATTACGATCCATAGCTGGGGTATCAGAATTACATCAGTAAGCAAGTCAATATATAAAATGTCTTTCGATTTATTCATACCAATCATCAAAAAATTATAACACACTGTTTGAATATTCATATCTATCTATCTATCTATCTATCTATCTATCTATCTATCTATCTATCTATCTCTCTCTCTATATATATATATGCAGATGTAAAGGTTTAAGGACCAATATACACACAAGAAAAAATGAGTTAATGATTAAGTCATGCGGGAATTACATAAACAATATACAAAACCAATATATAACTTCCTTTTTGGCTGCTCCAGGGGCAATATAGTGAACACCAGATTATGTTTCCGTTTGCTGTCAGGTTAAATTTCACAAATTATTAATGTACCACCCGTTCATTGACGTTGATATTTTTAACGTCAAAACCACATCTAGAGAAACATCTGGAATCCTTGATACCCGAACGGCCTTCATTTTAACTGAGATCAGAATTAAGGTGGTATTCGCAAGAACAAGCTCCTGGATTTGGACAGTTTATTTTCGCATATCGCCCAGGCTATCCTTTGGAGTAACGGTTCCGAGTAAAGCCGTCACTTGATATTTAAGCATGGGCGTCACGGACGTTGCGTTTTAGTCCTTCAAGGGACTTGCCTACTGCCAGCAATGTTATATATCGCAGAAAATGTCGTATAACAAGCCTTGCCTGTGTTTGAAAATGTTAAACTAAGGAAAGGCTTTGTACGGGGCCAATCGCACTTTTTGAATTTGGGATGGATTTACCCCAAAAGTAGAACTAGTCTACACTATTGGATGTAATTGAAGTCGCAGGTTTTATATCAGAGTGACCTTCTCCTAGAGATTGTCTTATTGAAGACTAAGAGTTTCTCTCTCGACAAAAGAATCCTACATACATGTGTGAGTGGGTACAAATAGAAGTGATCTTTTTTCATAACCACATATTTTTTTCATAACTACATAAATACATTCCAGATACAATAAATTATAAAAAGTGAACATTCAATAAAAAAAATTACAATTACTTTTGATTCAGATTTATATAAACAATGAATGTGAAAAATACTCAGGATGCTATTTGTTTTCGTTGAACTAAAATCAATTTTTTAAACAAACAGTTTGACTTTGGAAGCATATGGACAATTTGACATGTGTGCAAACGAACAGGATTAACTATATGAAAAGCCGCTCATTATAAAGAGTTGAAAGAACTAACTACACACGTAAAAATATTATTAAATGGTCAAATAGCGAAACAATGGCTCTAATGGATAGTAGTCAACGCATGTGGCCGAAAGATGCAGACTTCACGTACCAGCAAAGGTCACTGTCAACTTTATCCGATTTTCTCAACTATCATGAGGAAACCGTTGCACACGCATTGGTACACTGTTCGGGCGTAGCCGATCTGTGGGGCTATGTCGAACAACTGCTGTCAAGGGTGGGACCGATCCGGTTGACCACCGAGTCTATTGTAATGATCAAGCCGCCTCCCCCCTTCAAAGATGAAGCAGAGGCGGTGTTTCTGTGCGTAATAGCCATGGCGAAAGAGGTTGTATGGTGGACGCGTCTGAAAGGACTGAGGTCAGGCACCTTTCTCTCTGGCCAACAACTGGTCCGTTTCTTCCGATATCATTTCGGAAGAAGGATCAGGATGGAGAGAGAGGTGCTCCACCCCAGTCGTTTTTATAAAAGGTGGGTGAAAGTGGCGAGAATGGCCCGTGTGAATGGGCCTTCTCTTTACATAAGCCTGTAGGTGGAAAAGAGGAAGGAACGAGGGAGCACCCCCTCTCTGTGCTCCTGAGGAAAAGGGTTGCATACTTTTTTCGGGGGTGTGTGCGACCCCCCAAGGCGCCTCCTCTCTTTTGAGGATTTTGTTATGAATTTTATTTTTTGTTACATTTTATTTTATTTTATATTTTGTTATTGCCTCCTCCTTATTGAGGACGCCTTTTTGTGTAAACTCCCCCCTTTGTACTTGTCCCACTTTTGATGCCCTGGTGGCAAATAAAAGAAACATATCATTTACAGTAGTAAATCGCATTAGGACGCACACGTTAGAAATGTCAATTATTTGGTGTATATATATATAGATCTTACCTTACCTTGTGATAAATAATGTTTTGAACGGCGTGAGTAATAGCTTGGATTGACTTACCTAAAAATCAATGGAAAAAAAGAGTAATAATTAATGTTAATAACAAAAAAAAAATATATAATAAATCATATGAAGGAAATAATAGTTAACTTATATAAATAATTATATATATATATGTATATATGTATATATATATATATATATATATATATAAGTATGTATATATATATATATATATAGTGGAAATTTATACGAGAACAGAACAGAGAAGCAGACAAATAAAGGATTATTAGGTTCACGCTTTTGAGAGTGTGTGTGTGGGGGGGGGGGGGCGTTTCGGGCATAAGCCCTTCTTCGGGAGTAAATAGGTTAGGAAGAGAGTTCAGAGGGTACACACACACACACACACACACACACACACACACACACACACACACACACACACACACACAGACACACACACACACAAATATATATATATACACACACACACATATATATATATATATATATATATTTATATAGCATTTGCTAGTTGGAATTCGAACAAACAGCGCCATTGTTTACATATATTCACATCTAATGAGGTTACAATAGACATATGCAGCATTACATAATCACACTCTAATGACTTTTAAATGTACATACTGTATTTTATGCAAGAGCATAAATAAGTTTAAAATGTAAATCTATCTCCTTGTTTTTAATTAAGTGTATGTAAATAGACAGAGTCAGAGAGAGGGAGATGAATGGGAGTGTAAGTATGTCTTTCCGTAACTGTGTTTACGTTTACTGTTTATTTATGACCTGAAAATTACCGCGTCAAAAAATATCGAAGGCCACAAAAATATTTCAGAAATAAAAAAAAATAAATAACGACTGGAAGACGACATTTAATAATGGGACTGTACCCCAGCGTGACCACAGTCTGTTGACCAGTAAAAGATTATTAGAATTATATATACATATATATATATATATATATATATATATATATATAAATATATATATAAAATATATATATATATATGTGTGTGTGTGTGTTTGTGTGTGTGTGTGTGTGTGAGTGTTTGTGTGTGTTTCTAAGTGTATGCGTATGTGTGTGTATGAGGGCATAAGCATAATCCCAGACACATTTTCTCTAATTCCAAATTAGTATTAGATTCAAAGATAATTTACTATGTTCTTATAATAATCAATCAACGATGATATATTTATTATTGCTTGAAGGAAAAACGTGGAATAAAAATTATCTTTTATTTCAATCTCTACTTGATGTTTTCTAGTTTAATAAAATTAACTGACAAGCAGCGTGGAGAAAAAAGAAACGAAACATTAAGATAATATTTACAGCAAGACCTTAAAAATCGATACCAATTTCATTTATCTAGTACACTGACATTTAAAAATCAATGACGTTGTTTAGAAATAAAACAGTTTTATTGTTATCTAATTATAACAGCATTTTTTTCAATTAATGAAAATAATTGCACTCAACTAATGAAATCCATAAATAAGATTTTGGATTTTTTTCCCCCTTGAATTTAAGAACCACTTGAGAATCTCATCACGGCATTCTTTCATTCGAATCAATAATGACATCATCAAGATGTAGGTATCATGCAAACGAGAGAAAGACTGAAGATTTGAGGGAATTAATAATAAGAATTATAGCAAAGATAAAATAAACATGAATGGAGACTCTCGTCAGATCGGAATAAGGAAACTAAGTATCCATTAGTCATTCCGTTATCAAGGAAGCCAGATATGATTTAAGAACGCACGGAACAATCTCAGATACAGCAAAGTATACGGTTTGATTCATTAATAATTTCTTCACTCTACCACCACAGGGATAATCATTTATTCATCAATTCTGAAAGGATGAACAGCAACGTTGTTTTCTGCAGGATTTGAAATGAGAGGGCTATGTCCCATAACAAATACAGAGGTGTTTAATCCACCGATTTAACGACTTTGACTATTTGCTGACTCAAGCGACAACAATGTTGTTGTATACCTATATCCCATGTCATTATTTGGTCATGTGTAGTTTATATTTTAAATTAGGATAATTAACATATTACAAAAAAAATATATATATATATCCCAAAGAAAAGATTATTCCAATTTGATTAAATTGAACAGTTGATTTTATAAAGATATTTGAAATATGAAAGCTTAATTATTTCTAGAGTTGTTTAATGTCTTATTCGTATTTGTATGACTTTGAAATTTCATTCAGTTGGTAGATATTGAGTTGAAATGAGCCTTTTAACTTTTCGGGTTTGAATAAATAAATCAGGTAACTGCAAATATGGACGAACGTAGATACAATTGGCGTCAATGTAAATGAAACATTGAGCAGATACCCAGTCAACTAAGGAGAATGTCTGTACTCGAAAGTCTGAACAGTTATGGTTGGTATTGTGTTAAACAACGAAAATACAACAAAAACAGAAATATTACCAAAATGGCCAACGAAAATAGCAATTGAGAACTAAGGGTGTCTACTGTTGGAATTCATTTGATGTTAATACTCCCTGATCAGAACTAGTTTTCACTCACAAAACATTCATTAATCTGTTCCTATAGTAAAACACCTAAGTCGAACATGGTGAAATCGAAACAGAAAGTACATTGTGCCGAAGAGAAACTTTAAACAGAAAGCTATGGTTGTTCATTTGCGTGTCAAGGATGACACGCAAACTCGTGAAGCGTTCCATATTTTTAAAACTTAAAAACTTAAAACCACAACTGAATACTAACCCATACAATTACTAATACTCTTTTATTTCTAATTAAACTATTTTTCAACTGTGAACAATTTGTCAGCATTTTCTATTCCGTTTACCAATATATATATATATATAATCAAGGTTTAGCAAATAAGAAAAAGTTTCAAAATAAATTTTAAAAAAATAATCTTTACTCACTATGGTTACCTTTACCGAATCGGTTTCGAGTCTCAAAAATAAACGGACAGTCCTTACGGCATCCATTGAAAAGATAAACTCTGTCCGTTTATTTTTGAGACTCAAAACCGATTCGGTAAAGGTAACAATAGTGAGCAAAGTTAATTTTTTAAAATTTATTTTGAAACTTTTTCTTATTTGCTAAACTTTGATTATATATATTTGATTATATATGCTCGTTAATTTATTAACCTGCCATTGAACCACATTGGCATATGGTTGGACAATACATGTTTCCCTAAGCGCTTTGTGCGTGTAGGGATATATATACTTTATTATATATATATATATATATATATATATATATATATATATATATTAAAATAACAGATTCATTTTTTAAGCAAAGAATCGCTGCTTTCACCCTTAACGGGATCTTCTGAAACTAAACAAATCAATCTGTTATATATATACATATACACACACACACATATACATACGCGCACGCACACACACACACACACACACACACACACACACACACACACACACACACACACACACACACACACACACACACATACACACACACACACACACACATATATATAGCGTCATACTGCCGTAATGCAGACACTCAGACATACAGACAGATATTATAAGGGCGCAATGTTATATCTATGTATCTATCTAAAAAGAAAGACTAAGAATTATAGAGAGAG
Source organism: Eledone cirrhosa (assembly GCA_964016885.1). NCBI lineage: Eukaryota > Metazoa > Mollusca > Cephalopoda > Octopoda > Eledonidae > Eledone > Eledone cirrhosa. The sequence continues at coordinate 171,891,911 of OZ024742.1, forward strand.
ATCGCTAAATCGCCTAATGCGGTCCCTAGGGCATTGAAAATTTGAAATTGCTTTTGCTCAGAACACTCCCTGAAACATAAGTATTACATGTGTAAAGTTTGAAAACAATCAGTTGGGTGGTTCTCAAGTTTTCGGGTGTCAGACAGACAGACAAACAGACAGACATTCTCTGTTTTAGATAAATAGATGAATGATGTAAATAAGTGCTAAAAGAGAAAAATGCAAGGTTTCCTGTTAAGAAATGTG
>OZ024742.1:171899656-171902156 GCA_964016885.1 Eledone cirrhosa
TAATTTCCAGGGCCTGGAAACTTGAAAGGTCGCATCGTACTCTAGGCATACATATAGCCAAGCATTGATACGAACTTACACAGATATGTGCCTACATGTGTGTGCGTGTTGTAAACTCAGTCGCTTCCGACTATTAGTGACTCAGTTGATTGAATCTACTGACTAGTCAGCTCAAGAAATTAACATATATACATACATCTTTGCATGTATACAAGCATGCATTGATATTTCTATACACAAGGAAAGTATGCTCAATGCAAATTAGAAATGAATATATACATTGGTATTATATTATTGAGATTATCTTGCTTTCTGCATCACCATGGACAATCTGCAGTTGCTGACATAAGAAGATCTTGAAAACTAGATGAGTGCAATATACGTTACATGTATTATGTATAATGTATTAATATTCATAAAAATTGTTTCTACTTTTGGCTCAAGGCCAGCAATTATTCCAGTGTATTACTGGTACTTTATTTTATCAACCACGTAAGGATGAAAGGCAAATTTAACCTCGGCAAGATTTTAACTCAGACCATAAAGGGCCGTAACTCTTTGCTGCAAAGCATGGCGTCCGACCCTCTATCGATACTGCTAATCCACCGCCCTAATATTAATAATAATAATTGTTTCTACTTTTGTCACAAGGCCAGAAATTACCCAGTGCATTACTGGTACTTTATTTTATCGACCCCGTAAGGATGAAAGGTAAAGTTAACCTCGGCGGGATTTGAGCTCAGAATGGCAAGCACCGTAACTCTATGCGTCCTAAAAATATATATGGGAATACACATATGTCCAATACTTCCATATATATATATATATATATAGATAACAGGAGAAAGTATGACCACGACTGCAGAGCTTAAGCCGTTGCGACGGCTATTTCTGGACTCATTCAGTCCAGAAATAGCCGAGAAACGGCTTGTGCTCTGCCGTCGGGGTCATACTTTCTCCTATTACCCACTCTACTACCCTAAGTATTGAGTACTCTGGTGCGTTATGGTCCAACCGCTTCCTTACCCCAACTCCTTCGTTATATATATATATATATATATATATATATATATATATATATATACATATATATACATACATATACTACAGTATATACATACATATATATATATATATATATATATATATATATAATGTGTATGTGTGTGTGATAGAGATATATGACCTGTAGTGATTACATCCAGAATTCATTGCCAACTAACAAGACACATTTCAATAAATTAAAATTGGTTCTAATTTTCTTTTCTGTACAATTTCTCAAAAACAAACACAATACAGCTAAAATAATAAAAACAGAAATTATTTTTACGCTTCCATTTTTCCCATCATAATATTTATGTTATATTTCGTTCCGTGATTTATTTCTCTATTCTTATATTTATATTTCTTTATATTTCTTATATTTATATTTTTTCTTGATATTCTTTATACAATTTTCTGGAATATTATCTTACTTTACATCTAAATTAAAGTCAAAATAGCATAAAGGGCAAGCATATAACTCGAAATACTTGTTAGTTTTTTAAAGAATCCCCATTAAAAAAAATAAAACGGAGTATTTTTGTTGCTAGTTAGTTTATGTAATGTTAGGTTTCACATGTATTGTGAGTTGTTTTTTTATTGATATGCTTATTATAACATTCTATGTTTTCGTTATTTCATTTGGTTTTGGATTTACTTCAATTATTCATTTCTTTTTCTTTCCTTTTTTATTTCTAGAATTCTTTGCAATGTTTTTCAGCATATTTGTTTTATAATTGAGTTTAAAGCTAATTAAAGAAGTACCAACAACAGAAGTAAGAAATAACAACAACAACAGCTATATTTTCAACACCACCAGCAACAATAACAACGACAACAGCAAGAATTAACAAGAACTCACAACAAAAAATATAAACATCAGAAATCCCAAGAATAAAAAGAACATTCATGGTGGTGTGCTCGGAGTTTCGAACATTTGATGGATAGTTAAAAAAATACATGAGGAAAAACATACTGTATACATACATACATGTATATATATATATATATATATTAATCTCTTTGTATTCATTTCCTTTATATATATATATATATATATATATATATATATATATATATATATATATATATATATATATATATATATATATATATATATTATATGGTGATAAAGAAAGAAACAAGACACACAGATCAGTAATCATGTCAGCAGCTAGTAGTAGTAGCAGTAGTAGTAGTAGTAGTAGTAGTAGTAGTAGTAGTAGTAGTAGTAGTAGTAGTAGTAATGGTAGTAGTAGTAGTGGTAGTAGTAGTAGCAGCAGCAGTAGTAGTAGTAGTAGTAGTAGTAGTAGTAGTAGTAGTAAAAAGGGAAAAGAGAATCGTTGTTGTTTTTTAGTCATGACTGAATTCTTTTCATATTTCTAATATTTTTATTTATCTGCCCTCGAAACATCGGGCGTGGATCAGTGAACGAATGTTTCCGCCTAGAATCATAGTT
>OZ024742.1:171907156-171914656 GCA_964016885.1 Eledone cirrhosa
TTTATTATTATTACTATATTGGCAGTATCGGTAGAGGGTCGGACGCCATGCTTTCCAGCATAGTTACGTCCCTTTACGATCTGAGTTCAAATCCCGCCGAGGTTAACTTTGCCTTTCATCCTTACGGTGTCGATAAAATAAAGTACCAGTAATGAACTGGGTAATTGCTGGCCTTGTGCCTAAAGTAGAAACAATTACTATATATATATACATATATATATATATATATATATATATATATATATATATATATATATATATATAAAATATATATATATATATATATATAGTTTCAACTACGAACTAGATAACGATTGACAATACTTCAGGAGGAAAGATCACAATTGAGAAAAATAATATATGTATATATGAGTATGTCTACGTGTCTATCCGTATTTATGCCTAATAACATAGTTGTTCGAAAATATGCGATCGATTATATAAGTAACAGACTGTTAAAAGAAACAAGTACTGCACTCGATATGATCAACGTACAGTAACCTTCATACTCTTAAATCGATGTTCCAGCATAGCTGCAGTCAAATGTGTGAAACCAGTCGAAGAGTAAACGAATAAAAGCTTAAAAGAATAAAACAATGTGACATCACATTGAGTATTTAAAATACAATAGCTTATAATAATTGGTTGAATTATTATTTATTCCTGCCTAGAAATAGTGCAGCAATGCTTTCCTGCTACTGCGATTGTATCACGATCGAGACAGAAGAATTAAGTAGTATTATAACTAAGATGACGAAAAAATATATATGTATGAAAATATTTTCTGTGTTTTTGCCTTGTTCTTGTTAGTAACAGTGTGATCAGTATAGTATAATAGAGTATAGCATAGAATATTATAGTGTAATATATTATCAGCAGTAGTAGCAGACATTTTTAGTGTTTTTGTTGTTATGTCGGTAGAAAGAGTTATGTTTATGTTCATTATGACTGCCTGTCCTCTGAGAATATATTTCTTGTCAATTTTCGAGACAAAATACAATCTTAAATCTTTCATCACGAATAACGTTTCGACGAAGTTTACTAGCTGAAATATCTTAATATAAAGTTATACATACATACCCGCCTTATACATATTGTTTTATGGGCTAGTGTGACAAACATATTAAACAAGAACTGAATTATTGACACATACATTGTATGGTGTGAGGTAACGGCTTGATGTTCATTTGAACAAACTTTCCAGTTAAATAACATCAATGACTGAGACTCCAATAATAATAATAATAATAATAATAATAATAATAATTGTTTCTACTTTAGGCACAAGGCCAGCAATTACCCAGTGCATTACTGGTACATTATTTTATCGACCCCGTAAGGATGAAAGGCAAAGTTAACCTCGGCGGGATTTGAACTCAGTAAAGTTATAAATAATGATTTCTAGTATAGGGACAAGGCCAGTAATTTGGGGGTAGAGGAAAGTCGATTAAATCTACCCTAGTACCTCGGCGGGATTTGAACTCAGACCGTAAAGGACCGTAACTCTATGCTGCAAAGGATGCTGTCCGACTGTCTATCGATACTACCAGTAAAGTTATGAATAATAGTAAATAAACCTTCTATACCGTAAAGTATGTTGGCTGACGCTCTACAAATTACTGTTAAGCCACTGCCCTACTATCAGATATATAATTGCTTCTACTGTTTGGCACAAGGCCACAATTATCCCAGTCTATTACTGGTACTTTATTTTATCGACCCCGTAAGGATGATAGGCAAGTTAACCTCGGCGGGATTTGATCTCAGAATGGCAAGGGCCGTAACTCTATGCGTCAATGCATGGCGTCCGACCCTCTACCAATACTGGCAATCCACCGCCACTAATATTAATAATAATAATAATCCACCGCCAATAATATTAATAATAATAATAATAATAATAATTTAGCAAGTATAAGGACCTGGAGATAGAAATTGGAAAAATGTGGAAATTGAGAACTAAAACAATACCAGTGGCTGTAGGCGCTCTAGGAATGATACCTAAGGGGTCTAATGATTACTTATCGCAAATCCGAGGAAACCCGCGTATTGGAGAAATACAAAAGATAGTACTAATAGGAACTGCTCATATACTAAGGCAGATTCTGTCAATATAAGTACATCACAAGTCTAAACACCTAAAGATGCATGTGTGTGTTTGTATGTTCTTTCTTGAACATGGCGGACCTTGTTGTCTCTTGAGGTCACTGGTTGTGACTTGGTGATAACTCGTATGAACAAGGAGATCTGAGGGTGGAAGAGGTCTTATCAGCATAGAGGACTGTGTTCAGATGGAGAAAAACAACCTACACAAATACGTGACTGATAGTAAGGAGCCAATGCTCAGAGCTGTACTGAAGGAGGGGACAATAGGCCAGGGGATGTCCAAGGAGGAAATAACATCAAGGAGAAAGAGCAGCCTTCAGGAAAAAATACCTTCATAGTACCTAAAAAGGCTACAGAAGGAATGTTAATGGCTGCGCAGGAGCAGGCCCTCAAAACGAAGTGGTTGAAACACCACATTTACAAGGAGGAGGCTAGCCCACTGTGCAAGATCTGTGGAGAGAGAGAGGAGACTGTGGCTCACATTGTATGCGAGTGTAAACACCTAGCCCAGACTCACTATAAGGGCTGGAGACATGATGTGATGGGCAGGGTGATCCACTGGCACCTATGCAAAGTAAACAATTTACCACACTCTGAGAAGTGTTATGAGCATAAGCCAGAGGCGATGATAGAAAACGATCAGGTGAAGGTGCTGTGGGATTTTAGGATACAGACGGACAAGAAACTGGAACACAATAGACCTGACCTGGTGGTTTTGGACAAAGAAAAAAGATCGTGCCTGATTGTGGATGTGGCCTGCCCATTCGACACGAGAGTGCAAGAGAAGGAGAGGGAGAAAATTAACCGATACCAGGACTTAAAGTGGGAGGTAAAAAGGATTTGGAACTGCCATGAAGTCAAAGTGGTCCCGATTGTCATAGACGCAGTAGGTACTATCTCAAAAAGTTTCCAGGGATGGTTAAAGAAAATTGGCCACGCCACGCTTTTTGGACCGCTTCAAAAGGCATGCTTGCTGGGAACAGCAAGAACCCTCCGATACGTCCTGAATATCTGAGGCTGCGGTCATAAATGGCCGTAACTATATACCACAAAACCTATTTCCGAGGCTCTACCGAGGTTCTATCTTTACGTTCTGAGTTCCAATCCCGTTGAGGTTAATATTGCCTTTCATCCTTACGGGTTCCATAAAATAAAGCACCAGTAATGCACTGGTGTCGATTTAATCGACTTTTCCCCTCCCCCAAAATTGCTGGCATTGTGCCTATATCAGAAATCATTATTATTATTAGTAATATTATTATTGTGAATTGGCAGTATCGGTAGAGCGTCGGACAACATGTGGGTTTCACAGGGAGATTGGTATTATATAATTCATTTATATGGTGGTTGTAGTCTTATCATGAGGTGAACATCTGTCATGCTTAAGGGAGTCATTCCAGACATGCCCGCCCTTGACGTAATTCTCAGAGACATAGAGCGTGACTTTGTACGTAGAATTCTGTTGTTAGAATAACAGGTACTGCTATCGGATAGGTTTCCTAAGCATGTATAATAAACCCAGTTTCCTTCTTAAGCTACGAGGCGACAAGAGAATATTTTGAATGGCACATGTCCTCGAAGGCAAATAGAGGGATAGTAACCGAGATGGAATGATTGCATAGCGAACTACTTAACCTTTCAGCTATGATGCCTACGTAAGCGTGATGTGAATAATAAGACAAAGAAAGAAACAAAGAAAGCGGCGATGTCGATGATGAATGAGACAATGACAAAAGATAGGAAGGAAGGAGAAAATATTAAACATATCCTTCGAACGAGAAATGAAAGTAAATCTTAAGAAATTCAAAATAAAATAAAACAAAGAAGAAACAGAAGCAAATGGCAAAGAAAAATAAAACGAACGTATAAAGATTAAGAAGTTATATATGAAAGAGAAACAAATAACAGATACGAAATTATATATATATATATATATATATATAAGTATGCATGTATACGTACATACATATATGTATACAGACGTACAGTAGCATGCACATATATATATATATATACATATATACATACATATGCATACAGGTACACATACATATATGCACGTATCAGTTTAGCGGCGCTAACGTCGCTTTGTTCGTTTGTAAACAAACTGAACAGCCTGAATTTATGCCATACGGTGTTAAGGCAACCACGTCACCTTTTTGTTCAACACTGACACAGGAACGATGTACTAGTTTCAAGCTTGTTAGCTATCATCAGCACCGTTTACCCATCTGCCAGATAGTTGAACGTTCGAAAGTATATACTTTCCTTATGAAAATTAACGGCTGAGCAGCCTAATTTGCATATTGAGTGAGTTAAATCGGTCAGGCATACCGAAAAGGATAAATTGAAACAAAATGAAAACGAAATTTCATTTCTCACTCTTAGTATGGCACTTACTTAAATGTAAGTATGCATGTATACGTACATACATATATGTATACAGACGTACAGTAGCATGCACATATATATATATATATACATATATACATACATATGCATACAGGTACACATACATATATGCACGTATCAGTTTAGCGGCGCTAACGTCGCTTTGTTCGTTTGTAAACAAACTGAACAGCCTGAATTTATGCCATACGGTGTTAAGGCAACCACGTCACCTTTTTGTTCAACACTGACACAGGAACGATGTACTAGTTTCGGCTGCTCAGCCGTTAATTTTCATAAGGAAAGTATATACTTTCGAACGTTCAACTATCTGGCAGATGGGTAAACGGTGCTGATGATAGCTAACAAGCTTGAAACTAGTACATCGTTCCTGTGTCAGTGTTGAACAAAAAGGTGACGTGGTTGCCTTAACACCGTATGGCATAAATTCAGGCTGTTCAGTTTGTTTACAAACGAACAAAGCGACGTTAGCGCCGCTAAACTGATACGTGCATATATGTATGTGTACCTGTATGCATATGTATGTATATATGTATATATATATATATATGTGCATGCTACTGTACGTCTGTATACATATATGTATGTACGTATACATGCATACTTACATTTAAGTAAGTGCCATACTAAGAGTGAGAAATGAAATTTCGTTTTCATTTTGTTTCAATTTATCCTTTTCGGTATGCCTGACCGATTTAACTCACTCAATATGCAAATTAGGCTGCTCAGCCGTTAATTTTCATAAGGAAAGTATATACTTTCGAACGTTCAACTATCTGGCAGATGGGTAAACGGTGCTGATGATAGCTAACAAGCTTGAAACTAGTACATCGTTCCTGTGTCAGTGTTGAACAAAAAGGTGACGTGGTTGCCTTAACACCGTATGGCATAAATTCAGGCTGTTCAGTTTGTTTACAAACGAACAAAGCGACGTTAGCGCCGCTAAACTGATACGTGCATATATGTATGTGTACCTGTATGCATATGTATGTATATATGTATATATATATATATATGTGCATGCTACTGTACGTCTGTATACATATATGTATGTACGTATACATGCATACTTACATTTAAGTAAGTGCCATACTAAGAGTGAGAAATGAAATTTCGTTTTCATTTTGTTTCAATTTATCCTTTTCGGTATGCCTGACCGATTTAACTCACTCAATATGCAAATTAGGCTGCTCAGCCGTTAATTTTCATAAGGAAAGTATATACTTTCGAACGTTCAACTATCTGGCAGATGGGTAAACGGTGCTGATGATAGCTAACAAGCTTGAAACTAGTACATCGTTCCTGTGTCAGTGTTGAACAAAAAGGTGACGTGGTTGCCTTAACACCGTATGGCATAAATTCAGGCTGTTCAGTTTGTTTACAAACGAACAAAGCGACGTTAGCGCCGCTAAACTGATACGTGCATATATGTATGTGTACCTGTATGCATATGTATGTATATATGTATATATATATATATATGTGCATGCTACTGTACGTCTGTATACATATATGTATGTACGTATACATGCATACTTACATTTAAGTAAGTGCCATACTAAGAGTGAGAAATGAAATTTCGTTTTCATTTTGTTTCAATTTATCCTTTTCGGTATGCCTGACCGATTTAACTCACTCAATATGCAAATTAGGCTGCTCAGCCGTTAATTTTCATAAGGAAAGTATATACTTTCGAACGTTCAACTATCTGGCAGATGGGTAAACGGTGCTGATGATAGCTAACAAGCTTGAAACTAGTACATCGTTCCTGTGTCAGTGTTGAACAAAAAGGTGACGTGGTTGCCTTAACACCGTATGGCATAAATTCAGGCTGTTCAGTTTGTTTACAAACGAACAAAGCGACGTTAGCGCCGCTAAACTGATACGTGCATATATGTATGTGTACCTGTATGCATATGTATGTATATATGTATATATATATATATATGTGCATGCTACTGTACGTCTGTATACATATATGTATGTACGTATACATGCATACTTACATTTAAGTAAGTGCCATACTAAGAGTGAGAAATGAAATTTCGTTTTCATTTTGTTTCAATTTATCCTTTTCGGTATGCCTGACCGATTTAACTCACTCAATATGCAAATTAGGCTGCTCAGCCGTTAATTTTCATAAGGAAAGTATATACTTTCGAACGTTCAACTATCTGGCAGATGGGTAAACGGTGCTGATGATAGCTAACAAGCTTGAAACTAGTACATCGTTCCTGTGTCAGTGTTGAACAAAAAGGTGACGTGGTTGCCTTAACACCGTATGGCATAAATTCAGGCTGTTCAGTTTGTTTACAAACGAACAAAGCGACGTTAGCGCCGCTAAACTGATACGTGCATATATGTATGTGTACCTGTATGCATATGTATGTATATATGTATATATATATATATATGTGCATGCTACTGTACGTCTGTATACATATATGTATGTACGTATACATGCATACTTACATTTAAGTAAGTGCCATACTAAGAGTGAGAAATGAAATTTCGTTTTCATTTTGTTTCAATTTATCCTTTTCGGTATGCCTGACCGATTTAACTCACTCAATATGCAAATTAGGCTGCTCAGCCGTTAATTTTCATAAGGAAAGTATATACTTTCGAACGTTCAACTATCTGGCAGATGGGTAAACGGTGCTGATGATAGCTAACAAGCTTGAAACTAGTACATCGTTCCTGTGTCAGTGTTGAACAAAAAGGTGACGTGGTTGCCTTAACACCGTATGGCATAAATTCAGGCTGTTCAGTTTGTTTACAAACGAACAAAGCGACGTTAGCGCCGCTAAACTGATACGTGCATATATGTATGTGTACCTGTATGCATATGTATGTATATATGTATATATATATATATATGTGCATGCTACTGTACGTCTGTATACATATATGTATGTACGTATACATGCATACTTACATTTAAGTAAGTGCCATACTAAGAGTGAGAAATGAAATTTCGTTTTC
>OZ024742.1:171917156-171932156 GCA_964016885.1 Eledone cirrhosa
AAGATTGCTTACACACACACACATATATATATATATATATATATATATATATATATATATATATATACTAGAATATATATATATATATATATATATATATATATATATATATATATATATTAGAATATATTGATAAACTCGAACTCAGAAAATAACTGGATATAGACGATTTCTCTACTCTAAACAATAGCTTCGAAAATCAGTTAAAGTATAAATATTGACGGAAAACTGGCTAGCAGCCGTTATACTGTATCGAACTCTATCCGCCTCAAATCGTGGCTGAGTGCACTGTACCGTGAATCATTCTATCCGACGTTCTAATGATTCCGCCAATTCATCACCTAATGAGCAATAAAACATGATGCATGTTTGGGTGAATGTGTTAAGACTCAGTTCACTTTGGCTAAATCCGATCTGCATGGCATTCAAACAGTTTTCAACTATGTGATTTCACTTACACTGTATTAACCAAAACAAGGGTATAATAAATAACATGCATTGGCATCGAACAAGGGAGCAAATGAAGTGAGCCTCTAAACTATTTGGTCATGCAACTTCCACACACCAAAAATTTCACAATCAATTTCACAAAGAATTTCACAATGTCATATATCAAGATGTTGATGCGTACATATTGTTTGTCAATAAGATTCGGCCATGCTACGTCCATTCATGTACATTTATATAATATGTGTGCGGTTTATATAATATGTATGCGTATATCTTTGGGACAACAAATGTATGTATTTATGTGTAGTACAGCATAAAAAAATGTAAGCCGTTTTATGAGTTCCCACATATAAATGGTCTTATATTTGCATATGTAAATACACTTCAATAGGCTGAAACATCAATATCTTATGAACATCTTCCACTCTGATTTTTCTCTCATACACTCATTACACCCCCACCCATAAATACATATATATATATATATATATATATATTTGCATGCATATATATATATGGATATATATTTAATGTATATGCATATTTATGGAGATATCAAAATATAAATCTATATATTTGCATCTCACACACACACACACACACACGGACATATACACGCACATACACGGACACACGACCGCACACACACACACGCACACACACCCAGACACACACACATATATATATATATATATTGCCCAAATGATTCATTTGAATTTGTACTCGTTGCATATTTATTAACACATCCACTTGCGCATTTATATATGCAGACGCATGTAAGTATCTGATCACATGCATGTGTTCGTACACATGCAGTTTGAAGAACATCACCAATTCTATAATAGAATGATAAAATCACCTTCATAATGTAAGTATGTAGTCATACGTGTTTCGACAAATCTTATTAGATATGAGCAAAAATAAACACGCATACATAGATACGTACATACATTGATGCATACGTATATATACACATACGTAGATATGGACATACAAATATACGCACATATATACACGCACATGCACCACGCACACACACACATATACACACACACACACACACACACACACACATATATATATATATATATATATATATATATATATATATATATATCCGTACAAGCGTATATTTTATGCCAACGACTTCTTGTGTCTATCTTGAGAATTGGTAGCTATTGTTAGTAAACCAGTTGGTGCTAATTTCTCCATGACCAGACACTCGGTCTGTCGAATTAACAAGAACAATAGAACGATGTAAATTTTCCTAGAATAATCATTCACTATGATATTATAGCATTATGATAGCCTTCCAGCAAACAAATATGATTCCTGTACATTTCCAAATTCTCAAACTTCGATATGGAGTCAACGATCAGTGTTAACATGTAGTTGTTATAAGATCGATTGGGAATAGATTGAAGAAGAGGATATAATGCAAAAATAAAAATGTGCAATACTATTGTTTGCTGCATGGAAATCTAGCCAGTAGCTCTAGTATTGTGTTGCCTTACACTACCTCAGTTAATATATTTATGTATTCATTAAGAGACATACGACCGCCTAGATTTCATAGGATTCAAATATGGTACTATTGGCGCCTGGAGATATAGGATTCTTATAAAATATTTTCAAATTCTTAGTTACATAAAGCTTTGAAGTTTCTTGTCCACGTTGAATGAACGACTACTGCTAGGAACTGTAATACCTCCCAACACCCTGATATCACATCCACGTATTATGAAAAGCAAATGGTAAATAATGAAATTCTCTATGAATAAGTTGGTATAAGAGAAGACGAAGAGCATCAGTAGTGAAAGCAGCAGAAACTGATAGCGGGTACATCTTCAGTGGAATTCCGGTGGGATGGTGGAATGGAATAATGGTGGTAATGGATTGGAATAGTAGTGTTGATCGAATAGAATCCTGGAAGTGGTATGTTAGTGGAATGAAATAATGGATGTGGAACGGTTCCTGGAATCGAATAACGGTTCTAGTGTTTTTTGTTAAATGTAATACAGGTTGCGGTGCATTCGTTGAACATTAATACTCATATTATACCCTTGTTTATGAACGCACATAAATACATATATACATACATACATTCGTACGAATATGAATACATAATATATACATACATAGATACGTACATACATTGATGCATACGTATATATACACATACGTAGATATGCACATACAAAAATATACGCACATACATACACGCACGTACACCATGCACATATATACATACACACACATATACTTATTCATAGTGGGCATGTTAAGCTTAAATTAGCGATGAATGCCATCTTCAACATTCATGCCCCAATTTCATTGTTAAATATCTGTTAATTCTTTTCATAGCATTCACTGAATAAAGGTTTAGTCAAAAACAAAGCTTTATTCCCCTGCAACATGTATTTACCATGTAGATTATTGTTACAAATAACATGGCTGAACATAACAACCTCCACAACATTGGAGAAAATTCTAAAGAAGACAATTCGGAATATGTAAACCTAATGTTACAAACATTAGTTATAGGGAAAAAATGAAATTATAAATTATATACATATGTTCCGAAGTTATGAACAATGTTATGACGTACGTAATTGCTCTAAATTGTGGAAAGAAATGTTAGTTCTATTGGCTATATGGATAGAGTAAAATTATACTGGTAGGGCAGTGTCAAAGGATTTGACGACAAAACAATTAATCCAATCAGCAATATTTGTTGAACGTAAACACAGTGTTGATGATTATACGTACAACGCGAAGACCACAAAGGCAAAGAAATGTTAGTAAACGAATGGATTTCTACAACACACATGCTGACGAAGCGTATGCTAACTGATCAATGTTTGGCTGCAATAACGCTGACCGTATATATCTAACGCCCAATGACCATAGTTTTATTTACGATAATAAAGGATTGATGAACTTGGAACATTCAGAATATAACTGATGGAAATATATTCCTTAATGAAACGTATGAAAATGCAGTATATTTTGTATTTGTAAATCCATCTATAAGGAAGGTGGTTGTGTTCCTGTGCAAAGCACTTATTTTCATGTTGCCCCAGTATACACAGCTGAAAGTGTGCAGCATCGGTAGCTCGCGGTTTAATCCTGCGATGGTTTGGCGTCTCCTCAAGCTGGGAGTTTTGTAGTCTCAGTTGCTTAAATCTACAGAAAACGAGGTTACTACCGGTCTAATGCACCCTGAGCTTGAGACAGAATTTATACAACGAGGAAGACCATATTTGAGAGCTGCGGAAGAGATATGGGCGACACTTAACCGACAAAGAGTACTACAGGTAAACAATGATGGATGAAAATATATCTTACGATGTCACGTGTAACTGTGGAATAAAATACGTAGATTATATATATATATATATATATATATATATATATATATATATATATATATATATATCAGTGTTGCAACGAATGGAATTTATTGGACATATTACAATCGTTTCCCTGGCGACCAGCTCGAGGCACAATCGATGTGATGATCGAACCTGACTCTGAAAATCGCAACGTCCTCAGATACGTCTTGATTCTACAAAGAAGATTTTCCTAGATTTTCCAATTATATATATATATATATATATATATATATATATATATATATATATATATATATAAAACTGAGGATGTCTGTCTGTGTGTGTGTGTGTCAAAGTTTCAATCTCTAACACTCGAGAAGTATCGTAACGAATTTTTTCAAACTTTACATGTGTATTGCGTATATTTCAGGGAGTGTTATGCACATACACAATTAAACTTTTTTTTTATCCCCTAGGGCCCCGCATTAGGTGAAAAACTGCGTTTTTTCAGCTTTTGGGGGATCTTTTTGAGGCGTTAGGTCAGACCGATTTCCTTGAAATTGTAACTATGTATTAGTCAGTCTCTTCTTCATACCGTGAGCAAAGAAAATCTAACTTTGTTATGGCATAGGGCCCACATTAGGTGAAAAACTTAATTTTTTCACCTTTTAAGGCTTTTTTGAGGCGTTACGTCTAGCCGATTTTCCCGAAATTTCAAGGCATATTATGCACATAATAAAAATTCATTTTCTTGATCCCCTAGGGCTCCCATCAGGTGAAAACGTCCATTTTTTCTGCTTCATCGACGAAAATCTTAAAGCTTATCCAGCCATCAGAGTATTCGGTTTATTTTCTTTACATATTGTCCAGGCATGCAGTTTTTCCACGATTAGGTCTGTTGGCAACCCGCGTTCCAAAATACCTTATCCCGTGCAACGCCGGGTACAACTGCTAATATATATATATATATATATAAGGATACGCATTTCAAAGAGGTATGGCTTATGTATAACATGATGTTATACATAACCAATACATCTTTGAAATACGTATAATAAAAGGAATAGGGATTGACTAAAGTTACCGTCTTATTTGTTTATAAATATGAAACTCCGGATAAACATAAACTGTCGAGTGCTTGACTTATGTTATGTTAAAATCGGCTGATTCTAATCCATCCAACTTTCTCTAATGGAACAAAAGTATATATATATATATATATATATATATATATATATATATATATATATATATATACATTTGTTCAATATATATGTGTATGTGTGCGTACCCCTAAGCTATTTGTATCGATTAAATCAGCTCTCTATAATGTGTTTACAGTGCCAATCCTCAAACCAACATTCGGGATATGTCATTAGCTGCTAGATATTATCCAGACCACTGATGTTAAAGCTATAAACATATTAACTCACTCTTTGCCTTTCACTCACACATACTCTAGAAATCGAAACGTGCGACACCTGGGAAGGGTGGGTTCAGTTTGTTGACAGCCTCCTGACAAACTCTTACACTACTATAGAGAACAGCTTCCCACAGAAGACAGGATATGTTGCTTTAAAAGGATGCTAAAGGTCATCTTGACATTTGGTTAAGTTAGATAACGTTGGCTGGTTAGTAAGTTGGTTTGTTCATTTGTTGGCAATGTTGTAATAAAATTCGACTGCCATATTAATGAATAAACAAGTAAATAAGTAAAAGGAAATGATATAATAAAAGACATACTACTACTGCTACTGCTACTGCTACTACTACTACTACTACTACTACTACTACTACTACTACTACTACTACAATAAATAGTAATATCAGTAATGATTACAATAATAATCATTATAATAACCAAGATATATGAGGGAAATAATAAAAATAATAAAATTAATAGGAAAATTAAGGAAATATAATGAAACATTAATTGTTATATTTAAATAACATGGAAAATGCCATAAAAGGGAAAGAAACTATTAAATACATATACTTAACGCACACGCGCATGCATATAAAACCTACACATATTACACACATTATAAAAACACATAACGCATAGTTTATATTTACATACTACACTATATACACTGTTATACACACAACAGAAATCACACATACGCATACTGCATACACATACTACACATAAACACATGTACATATAGACTGCATACATACATCATATATCATACATATTTAAACAAACACACCACTCATACTATACACACTCCCACACCACACAACACACACACAACATATACATCACACTGTAGAAACAGGCACAGTACACACACATCATACACACACAGAGGAAATTAATATTTAAGATGAGTAACTTGGATGAAATACGGTATAGAAATAAAACAGCCATTTATTGCTGTTCGTATAATGTTTATATACATATATACGTATAGTAGTGATAGTGGTGGTAATGATATGGATGTTGGTAGTAATTGTGATAGTGATAGTGGTAGTAATTGTAATAATGGCATAGATTATGGTAGCAGTGGTAGCAAGCCTATGGATGGGGGTAGTATTTATGGTAGTGCTGGTCGTAGTAGTACTATTGTTGGTGTTGGTGGCAAAGGCGATAGTAATCTGTTCATATGTATAAATATCTCACTAGTAGTTGCTGGTGACATGGTTGTTTTTGTGGTGGTAGTGACATTATGGTAGTAGTGGCTTTTTCTAGTGGATAAATGTCATGTTGATTTGATGTTGCTTGTAATGTAAGAATGTTGGATGATATTGTCCCTGAAAACTTTTCATAGCCTGGTTCACTTCGTCAGTTAAATTTGCTCTACAAAATATACATCTAGCATACATAAACTAATCATTAAAGAAACGGGAGAACATAGTAATCTCTAGATATCTTAATTCAATATGCTTCGCTGCAAAGATCTAAGAAGGTCGAAAGATGTTCGCATACACTAAAGTTTCACTCATACTGCATTAGTGTCAATTGTTCCAAAAAACTTAGAGCTGCTTAGATCTTATCACACCATTCTGTTTATAATTTGCGAGCATAGTCTCGTGAATCTTGAATTTTTTCCTC
This sequence comes from Eledone cirrhosa, assembly GCA_964016885.1. NCBI lineage: Eukaryota > Metazoa > Mollusca > Cephalopoda > Octopoda > Eledonidae > Eledone > Eledone cirrhosa. The sequence continues at coordinate 171,924,000 of OZ024742.1, forward strand.
ATGTTCACACTGCGAGACTATTTTTACATATAAACTCCCACCAAGTATTATTGCTTCTATCATTTGCTGACATTTTTTGTACCCATCCTTGGACATCATAACTTCCGTTTTATCACAAATCCGCTCAAATATCAGAAGTTTCATATCTACGTACGAATCTTTTATGTATCTATTTGTTTTGGCTCAACTTCAACATTTTTTGGAGTACAGGTCAAATCGATTGTTTTGTTTGAAGATATTTTATTATTGGGCGGAAGTGAGAGGAGAACTCAGCATGGGCGCATGATCCACTAGAGATAGCAGCCAGCAAAGATAACACTCCCACCAGGTATTATTGCTTCTATTATTTGCTGACACTTTTTTTACCCATGCTTGGACATCATAACTTCCGTTTGATCACAAATCCGCTCAAATATCAGAAGTTTCATATCTACGTACGCATCTTTTATGTATCTATTTGTTTTGGCTGAACTTCAACATTTTCTGGAGTGCAGATCAAATCGATTGTTTTGTTTGAAGATATTTTATTATTGGGCGGAAGTAGGAGGAGAACTCAGCATGGACGCATGATCCATTACAGATAGAAGCCTCCAAAGATATGAAACCTATTTTATTTTCAGTATTGATTGACACAGATAAAAAAATGGACGCAAACCAGTATAAATACATTCTCTTTGCAGGCTCCCACCTGGTACAGGACTTTCATGAATATATAGACAATTGTACAAAAAAAAACAACAGACCGTTGTATCGTCCATTTATAACCAATACAAGAAAACATTTGTGAATTTGCGGATCCTTGCATGAATAGATTTAGCACCCCCACCAGAGATACACAATTGTTTTAAAGTGCTTGTAGTTATCTAACTACTATCCATCACATATGTATGTAAGAATATTTCTTAATAATGGGATAGTTATATTATACAGTTCTGTTGGGGTGGATTTCCAAACACCATCTTAATAACGAAAATTATAACAATGTTGCTAAACCTTTCCAACTTCTTCATAATTCCTGGCAGTGCCTTTCATTCGAGGTAAACTAATATAAGGAGTTATGTCTATATACAGCACAGTGGACTGATCAAACGAAATTAAGTTTGTCTGTCGTGGTCAGTAACAGCTATCGATCTCCAGCAACCGTTAACTGAATATTAGGTGAAAGTTCACCTTCAATATCCATTTATCATTTATGTGTTATAGTTTTTGATACAATAGATAGTAGACATATCATCGTCTCTATCGACAACAATACATTCATTACAAACAAGCCAACCTTTATTCAAAGAAAATGAAAGCATGGTTATTTTGAAGTGAATATCAAATAATAGAAATTTCCATTCGGCCAGCTCTGTTGGACAATGCACTTACTACACTATCCTACTACAAACATTACTGTTCACATGCACACACACGCATACACATAAACACAAATATGCACATATACTACAAATACACAAATACATATACACTTTATACATACACACACACACACACACACACACACACACACACACACACACACACACACACACACACACGCACGTGTGGGTGTGGGTGTACTTTCAAATTACTTAGTACAGTGCTTGTGACCTTTGCGAGCCCACCCACCATAACAAAACTGGTGAGATCTGTAGTTGGTATTTCAGTTTGAACTACTGTCTACTGTACATATATATCTACGGGAATAACATGGGCAGGCAATGATTGGGCAGGTGGCAGGGATTAAACTGTATATATATATATATATATATATATATATATATATATATATATATATATGGTGTGTGTCTGTGTGTGTGTGTGAGTGTATGTGTGTTTAGGGAGGAGCGGAACAGAATATTCGTATCGTCTTATGAATCATGAATTTTGACTGTCTTACTGAACAGACACAAAAGTAATATATGAAAGGGTAAATCTGTATTACAAACCAAAGTCTGGAATAGCGAGTTATAAACAAAGCTTACTGTTAAAGAATAGGCAATTACGTTACAATAAAACAAAAATAGATTTTCAGACAATTATATAGAGATTCGTTGTATATAAAATTAGCCACATTTAAGACGAGGATTCTCCCTTCATCTAGGTCACTTTTGTCTAAATATTTCGCATAAACCTCTTACAATTTAGGTTTTTACACCACTAAACTACCGTTTGCTGTATCTCTCTCTCTCTCTCTCTCTCTCTCTCTCTCTCTCTCTCTCTCTCTCTCTCTCTCTATCTATCTATCTCCCTCTCTCTCTCTCTCTCTCTCTCTCTCTCTTTCTTTCTCTCTCTTTATATATATATATACAAACACCATCTCTGTGCATGAAGACTTTGTTCAGGTGAGAAACGTTGTTTTGGCTTCAATTTATCTTACATATACACCCGAACTCTTATCTTATGTGGCGAGGTATGGTGGACGATATATACAATGAATGGAGCCAATGGTCAGATAGGATCAAGGAAGGACACAATGTTCACGTTGTTTTTACCATTGCTGACGTTATCTATCGGTCGCAGCTCGTGGCAAACAGATATTCTAATATATATATTAAAATATCTGTTATTTTAATATATATATATATTAAAATAACAGATATGTTAATATATATATTACAATATCTGTTATTTTAATATATATATATATTAAAATAACAGATATGTTAATATATATATTACAATATCTGTTATTTTAATATATATATATATATATATATATACATGTATCCTTATACATTTACTCTATATCTATTATATGAATATGTGCGTGGGAGATGCGTGCATTCATACAACGAAGCATATATATTTTTGAAAATGTTCCTGCTTTTATAAATCTTACCCAGTTAAATATATGCATTGTTTCATTCTCCCTATAGCGCTATAAGAGTATTACAAGTGTACATGTTTGTGCAAATGTTTGTTTGTGTATATATGCTTGTAGATGAGTGTCTGTTTATGTGTGTACGTGTATTAGCAAGTCAACACTAACAATATACCAAACACAACACTACTTATTACCAGTCAGTAATTCCCACATCAGTAACTATTTGCCAACAACAGTTGCATATCAAACACAGACTATTTTATCACTAGTTCTCTCTCTCGCTTTCTACTGCATCATACTGCACTGTATGTTTTCACTCAGTATGCTGACCCTGTAGCAGTTAGAAAATTACGGAACAATAAACTAAGTTTTAATCAAGTTATTCAGCACTTTATGCCAGGAGGCTACGATAACATCAGCTTACCAGCTTTACCCGTTCTACTCCAGATTTTTTTTTCTCCTGCCAAATCAGAGAATTAGGAACAAGAAAACACAAAACAAAAAACAAAAAAAAAAAGCAAATGGCAGAAAAAAGGAAGATAGAAAAAATAAAATAGGAATAAGAAGGACAACAACAACAAAGAGAAATAGAAAGAAAATACAAAACAAAAACGAAGAAAAAAAAAAACCAAGATTATAGAATAAGAATAAGAAAAAAGAACAAGAAGAAGAAGAAGAAGAAGAAGAAGAAGAAGAAGAAGAAGAAGAAGAAGAAGAAGAAGAAGAAGAAGAAGAAGAAGAAGAAGAAGAAGACAACGAGGACAAAAGACGAAGAAAACAAAACGAAATAAAATTGGAAAGATGGAGGGGGATTTTATAAAGATGAGCAGGTTAGAATGGAGGGGGTTACGAGGAAGAGAAAGGGGGGAATAAAAAACTCTAATAATAATAATAATAATGAAAATAATAATAAATATAGCAATGATAATAATAATGTCTTTCTTTTTGGCGATGTTTTCTCCAAGAATTCATGTTAATATCCAGGCTCGTTGCTTATAGAAGTATTGATTTTCCTACCTAAAACCTGACATTTACGCGGTGGTAGCTATCTAACACAGATACTACTACCAACACCAAAAATGACTTCTGCTACTGTTATTGGGGTTAATTGTAATGTTGGTGGTGGTGTTAACGGTGTTGATGCTGTTGGTGGTGATGTTGGTAATTTTAGTTGTATTGGTGTTGATGTTGGTGGCGATGGCGGTATATTTTTTCGGTGGTTTTGATACTGATGTTGGTGATGATGGTGCTACTAATGTTCGTAGTCGTGTTGGTGATTTTGGTAATTTTGTTGATGTTGTTGGGGATGTTGATGTTAGTGCTGATAATACTGTTGAATGAGGTTGTGAATGTTGTTGATGATGGTGGTGGATTTTGTGGTTTAGTTATCGTTGGTAATGGTGATAATAGTGGTGATGATGTTGGTGATGATAGTGTTATTACAGCTGTTGGTGATGTTGGCGTTGTTGGTACTGCAGTTGGTGCTGGTAGCAGTGTTATTACTGCTGTTGATGCTATTTGAGTATTACATCTAATGTAGTTGCTATTGTTGTAGATGATAAAGTTTTGATGATGGTGGTGATATTGCTTGTTGTGATATAGTTGTTCGTGATGTTTATACTACTGCTACTGCTGCAGCTGCTAATGTTGCTGGTGTTGAATATTACGCTACTCTTGTTGATGGTGATGGTACTGTTGTTACTGGGTGTACTACTAGTGAAATGGTGAAATGTCAGGTTACTGAAGAAAATTCCAATATATTTCGTACACCTACAGATATACACACACTCATACTGAAACACACATAACCTCACGCAACCATATTTGCACAGACATACACTTACAAAGAAATTTACTACAGACGTCTGTATATTAACACAAAGATTCATTCAGAGTATATCATTGAATGTATGGGTGTTTCGTATTCAGTAATATATCTATATATTCTTTCATTCTCACTCGTTTCAATCATTAGACTTCGGTCAATCTAGAGAAACGTCTTGAAATATTTCACTTTTTCATTATATACTGGAAATTTCAGCTTTGATGTAGATAAATATAATGAAACGACCCCCTCACACTACAATGCACACACACACATATATATATATATATTTATATATATATATATATGTGTGTGTGTGTGTGTGTGTATGTGTGTGTGCGTGTGTGTGTGTGTTTATGTGTGTGAGTGCATTGTATAAAGCTAGACTGTACATTCATTTACATTTACAACACTACATAAATTCATCGTCTACAACAATATCCCCATAATACATCGTGGTCTGAGATTTACCAATTACCTTACATATATATAGATATATATATGTGTGTGTGTGTGTGTGTGTGTGTGTGTGTGTGTGTGTGTGTGTGTGTGTGTGTGTGTGTGTGTGTGTGTGTGTGTGTGTGTGTGTGTGTGTATCTTTCAGTTGTAAGAAAGGTAATGGTAAGACAAGGTAAGTAAAATATATAAAAGAAGATGGCAAAGTATTCAGTAATGTTTCTATATCATAACTCTTTCATTGCTTCACCAGTGACTGGCAACCAATAGAATGCCATGTGATATGAATACAGATCATTTCTTCCAGAGTGAGAGAGAAAGAGACAGTGATAGACATCGTAAGGGAAACAGATAATGAATGAGAACCATGCAGACAAAAGGAAAGTGTGACGTCGCGAGGAAGATAGGGAGAGAGGGGGAAAGAGTGAGAGAGAGGGGTAAATGAATCAGAAAGAGAGAGAGACTTGTTATTTTTATATAAAGACATTTTTTCCAATTCCAACCCGCCCGTCCCCTCAATCTATCTTATTTCTCATTCTTTATTCTGATGAACGACTAGCGTCCGAAACGTTAAGACACTCTTCCTGATATTGCAAGCGTTAACCTAATATATTCCTTCCATATACTGTACCGATTGTGTTGTTATTCCAGTTTAACTTTTACATGTAATTATATATATATATATATATATATATATATATATATATATATATATATATATATATATATATATACATCGCTAATGAAACGGAAACAGACAGTGTGGTAGAGATGCAGGCAGAGACAGAGAGAGGAGTGAGAGAGAAGGAGATATCTGGAGAAACACAGAGAGAGATGGAGAAAGTGAGAGATTGACGGAGAGAAAATAGAAAACAAGAGACCGTGAAAGAGACAGAGCTGTAGGGATAGGCGGATAATGGACCACAGTAGTTTATTTATTGACCTTTAAAGGAATAAAGTCAAAGTCGTCTTCATCAGTAGGTGATGTATAAACGAACTCTTCAGTGATGGTCCTATGACACAAGGTTTTCGGTACACCAATGATTGACCACCAGTTTTTTTTAATATAATTTGAAGTCATATGTTGATGTCGCTATGATGCCAATTCTTATGGTATACACCATTATTACTATTACTTGAACTACTTTGAAATTACGCATGATCTTTAATCGATTTCTCAGAATATAACAACTGTTAAGATGTGATATAGCATATGCTGTAACATTTAGAATATCAACAATATATACTATTTATTTGCTTCAAAGGTCTCGTATCTACAGCATTCTCACTATTGTCACTGACAGACATGAACTTATGACTAAGACCTTAAGACTCCATTAGATATAATGCATAAAGATAAATCTAGTTAAGTTTCGACACCGTAACGTTTTTCGCAACATTAAGAATTTTAAATCTTATCACATTGTCACTGTTCTTCTCTAGGTGAGTTAAATGGAGTTATTACTGATATAATTCCAAGAATTTCAATTCATTTGAACAACACTTGTTTCCATTTTTCTTGTCCAATAAGTGGATGTTTGATGCTTTGAGCAAAAATATTTTAAGCTCACATCTGCTGAGCGACGAAATTGAAATGCTATTGGAAGGCAAGATTTCATTGCTGTATAACTACATTTCAAAGTGATATTGCGAAATTTCAAAGCTACTGTGCAACGAAATATCAAAGTTGTTGAGCAAAAAACAGTTCAATGCTGCTGAGCGACAGCATATCGATTTTGAGGCCCCAATACTGCGTTTCTTATGAATGGCGTTCAAATCCAATGTTAGGCAAATAATAAATTATCCCTATGTGGCCATACATATCCCTTCTGGGAGCTTCTGAAAACGTCAAGGTCCTTTCATATCCACGTGACACTACTTACCAAAACAAAACCGAAATATATAAAAACGTGTAAGACAATCACAGATATCTGATCTAGCAGGAAGTATTGAACTCAGAACTCCCAAGAATAAGACAACAAACTTCAGAATTGTTACTATATATAAACAAATGTATTGGGATCGCACGAAATAGACGTCTGTTGGTTCGAGGAAGATTATTCAAGTTGTTTGATCAATGGCAGAGCCTGCTCATGAAACTAACGTTTATATGGATGAGTTTTCTATACACAGAACATTAATGTACCATTACGTACCATTAATGTAATTCTCAGGGAGATTCAGACTGACATAGTGTGTCACAAGCCTGACTCTATTATTTACAGTTAGTCTATCCGTGGCGCTATCAAAACAGATTTTGGCTGCAGTGTTTCACTTACATAGAGAACGAACCACAAACCTAATATTCGCTAAACGAACATAATAATAATTTGGTTATGCTGCATCAACAGTGATGCTTGATGCCACACAAGTACGTATTTAAATGTAGGTTGCTTCATCTATTAGCAGTTAATTGAGTTTGTCATAGACAGAAGATAGAACCAATAAAAGATAAACTAGAAGTGGGTTTCCAGTACATTCTTAACTTAGCTAAGTTCACGACCTAATTTAAGCACCAATAATGGTTTCTTTGGTCACACAAAGATTTTAAAACCTGACGTATTGTGTAAATTATGTCCGTTTATTTAAAACTGTATTGCCAAATTAAGATACTTTTCTTGAATTCGGTTATAGGTAAAGTCATTGAGAAAGCTGATCTACATAATGATTGTTTAGTGCCCATCCATGGCATGAAATATGTAAATAAAGGTAACAAATAACACTTTTATAAATTATTGCCGATAGAGGGGATGGATATGACAGAGAAAACGGAGGGGAATGATTTGTTTTATATATGAGTGTCAGAGAAAATGGAGGGGAATGATTTGTTTTATATATCAGTGCCAGAGAAAACGGAGGTGAATGATTTGTTTTATATATGAGTGCCAGAGAAAACAGAGGTGAATGGGAAGAGGGGAGAGGGATGAAGATGAGAAACGAAGGAGGAGGAAATAATATGTAGATATATAATTTAAAAGCAGATTATAAATGATGTGCATTAAAATTATACAAATCTGTCAGCTTTAATTTCCCTCTATCTACATGATTCTATGCATGTATACATGTA
>OZ024742.1:171937156-171939656 GCA_964016885.1 Eledone cirrhosa
AGACTTCCCCGCTTCGAAATCCCAACACCACCCGCCACCACCTTTACACGCCTCACACCCTTCCACCACTGGGTTCATTTTATTGTTTATTCTTATGTTTATTTTTATGTTTATTTTTATTTGTTTTCCTTCCTCCTTTTTTCTATATGTATTTCCACCCCTCCTCCACACACCCTATTTCCTCCTGAAGAAGGGCTGATGCCCGAAACGTCGCCCCGCCTCCCACATTCAAGAGCGTGAACCTAATAAACCTTTATTTGTCTGCCTCTCTGTTGTGTTCCCGTCCAAATTTGCACTACATATATATATATATATATATATATATATATATATATATATATATATATATATATATTTATTTATTTATTTACTTATATATACATATATCACCTTGGTCACCTTGACCGACCACTCTGGCGAGAGCCATTCAGCGCCGCTGGTTAGGGGACGTGCTGTTTTAGCCATATGATGACGCTTTTTCTCTGGCTGGGCGGGCAGGCCGTAAGTCGAAAGTCTGTCTTAAGCCAGAAGGGTCATTTGGCCGGTGCTTATCCCGGTTTTATGGCGTGAAGCGACTGAGAGTACAAGACTCCCCCTTGGACAGGACGCCAGTCCATCGCAGGGTTAAACCTCCAGCTATTGCTGGTACTCATTTTCAGCTGAGTAAACTGGAGCAACGTGAAATAAAGTGTCTTACTCAAGGAAACAACACATCACCTGGTCTGAGAATTGAACTCACAACCTTTCGATTGCAAGCCTACTGCTCTAACCACTAAGCCATGCGCCTACACACACACACACACACACATATATATATATATACATATATGAGTGTGGCCACCTTTCACGGTGTGGCTCAATGAAAAATTTAATTAAACAAATAATTATTAATCAGAGCTATATATAAAATTGCAAGTTCCAAGTATAGTTTATATGCATTTTTTCTTCTAACTTATATTTTAGACTTAGCTCCGTTCAATTGATTATTTGTCTAGTTAATTTCTACAGGCTAAGAGGAAAGACTAGATAAATTTTTTTCTGACTGTTTGCCTCGCGGAAAATAGTCTGTATCGTTTGTCTATTATTTCCTCATAGTTACATTTTAAACTTATAGCTCCGTTTAAACGATTATTTATCTAGTTGATTTCTACGGACCAGGGTGAAGAAAGACTGGATATATTTTATCTAATAATTCTTCAAACTTGCAATTTTATATATATATATATATATATATATATATATATATATATATATATATATATATATATATATATATATATAGTAATAATAACACATTTGAAGACTAAAATCTGAAGAGGTCTCGATAAGGTTAAATATATATCAAATATATAAAACATAATCCATCATGAATTAACTACTCGACGGGTTAGCGCTAACCGAATCACGGATTAATATATATATTTCTGGGAGTGTGTTTGGTGAGGTGAGCATGTTTGGTCTACTTAATAATGTTTTCTTTGTCACCTAATTGGGTGTTCATAAAGTGAAACGGTGGAGTGTACCTTCTGCTAGAGGGAGACAATGTCACCACTATTTGAATTATTTCCGAACCGCCATGATTTATCCACAATTAACACACTGTTAATCAAAACTAATAATTTCCATATGTTGTTCTTGGAAAAATTCGGTTATGCCGACGAGTGTATCAGTTGTTCAAACGGCATAAGAACACGATCGTGAAAATGTAGACGTAGCAGGGCAAGAATTTGCCTAATATAATACTCGGGGAAATTCTGTGTTACATGGCTAACACAAGTGATTTAAAACCATAAGTCTGTTTCTTTTTATCTGACAACAATGGGGTTGCATGAAATAAATTGTCTTGCACAAGAACGAAACTCAAACACCCGAACAACCAGCCCATAGGTCGTCACATGAAGACACACATACACACAAATGTACGCATACGAATATTTGTGAAACTTGTATGTGGCTTTGTATGAGTTAGTATTAAGTTAGAGTTAGGATGGACTTCATGTAGGCCTGAACAAACATTACTATACCATGGACAAACACGCATATAAATGTATATATGGATGCATGTATATGTAGATGTGGAAATAGATATATCATTTTTTTTTCACAACTAGTATTAATATGTACGCACACACATATACGTATATAAATATATATATATATATATATATATATATATATATATATATATATATATATATATGTGTGTGTGTGTATATGCGTGTGTGTGTATGTGCGTGCTTATGAATGTCTGTGTGTGTCTCTGAGTGTGTCTGCGTGTTTGTGTGCGCTCGCACACAGAGGTGAGTCGGCTGAATGTTGGAGCATTTATTATTATTAGTATTTCTTTTTTTTTTAATCTGACGTGGGAATGTTAGATATTTCTGTGAGTGCAAAGAGATGGGAAACATTTGATCTGTGTGTCAGGTGAAGCTCCTTAAATGCTTGGCAGTGCTCTAGATACCAAACACAGTAAGTAGCATACCTCGAATAAATATTCTTA
>OZ024742.1:171952156-171959656 GCA_964016885.1 Eledone cirrhosa
CGAATTATGTCGATCGATTGCTTATTAATTAGGCGAAACATGCTGATGAAGCCATATGCACTGATTGCGCATTGTTGCATAATAGATGCAGAGAGTGTATGCCGTGCACTCTATTGCTGCATTAATGGTGGCCGAAACTCGATTGCGGGTATTTATTGAAGGATATCCATCTACGTGTGTTGTATTGAAGCAAATAACTATATTTCTACTCTGGAATTTTACATTACCTATTCAGTACGCTCAGATGCAACTGTACGAGCAGTGAACACCATGCTAGTCCCGTCAACTTATATATATATATATATATATATATATATATATATATATATATGCTAGAAATCTCGCCGAGGTCAACTTTACCTTTCATACTTACGGGGTCGATAAAATAAAGTTACAGTAATGTACTGGAATAATTGCTGGCCTTGTGCCAAAAGAAAAATAATAATAATATATATATATGAAAGTATAGAAATAATTGTGAGCGTGAAACCAAGAGTATTTCATAATATATTAGTGACTATAACGTCAAAATGGAAAATAATTAACGTAAGATGTGGGAAAATAATTCAAACTCAATTAAAAAAAAATCAAGACATATATTTATCCACACAATTTTGTGAAATCCAGGGAAAAATCAATAGAGCCTTAACTCTGAATAAAATAAAGTTTAAATACTCATCCTCCAATTTGGAAAAACTACAAATGCTCTATATAGTTTTAAAAAGACTATTTCACGAAACTTTCAGTGGGGATGGTCACGGTTGGAGTCGTTCATCAGTAGAGCTCAGACACAATAACCTTAAGACCACTGCCAGAATATGCCAAAAATGGAATTTAAAAGCAGGCTAGTTCACCTTATGCGTAATTATGAAAATAAACGCACATGGAGTGACATGGCTGGTGACGTCAGAATGAGACGGATGTCTGTTTACAGGAAACAGCAGTCAAAAAACATTCCGAAAAAAAACTCTACAAATTTAAGGAGTTCAGCAAAATAGCAATATTATCGCGGTTTTTTAAAATATATATATATCCATACCATATATATATATATACACATACACAGGCATATAAAGAGATTGTCAAATAGATAGATGTATGTACACACATACATCTATGTATGTACACACATTCATGCATCTATGAGCGACGTGTGGCTATGCGTCAAAAGAGGTATAGGGAAGATGCGTGTATTGAAAATTGAAAATAAATATGTTGTTGATATCTACTGAAGAAAACAAATAGTCATTTTGTAGCATTAAAGAACCGGAAACAGGAAGTACTAATGCTGTTTTCATTGTGGGAATATGATTACTACAATCACATGCCGTATATCTCCCCATAACCGTTTTACACCGCCACCATCCCTGCTAATACTCTCACCAGCATTTCTCCTCCTCCAGCTCAAATTACTGTAACTATTACGATTTCCATACTACTACGAGTTTAGCACAAGCATCAATATCATCATCATCAACAGCAATTCCACACACCTACTAACAAAACCAACAATATTATCGCAAACAACAATATCACCATTACAACCATCATTACCATACAATTACCACAACGACAACAATTATCATCTCCCTCCGCAGCTTCAACGATATCATTATCACTTTTTGATACTTAGCCTGTTTTTTTCTCCACACGCACACACACACACACACACACACACATATATATATATATAAACGGAACGATCGACTTTCGCCAAATCGGACCGAGAGAACAATGTTTCGGTTGGTCTTTCCAATTGCTAATACTATCTATTGGTCGCAACTCCAGGTAGAAGGGGCAACGTGAAATAAAGTGTCTTGCTCAAGGATATAACGCATCGCCTGGGCCAGGAATCGAACTCACAACTTTACGGTTGCGAATCCAATTCTCTAACCACTCAGCCACACGCCTTCACTATATATATATATATATATATATATATATATATATATATATATATATATATATATATATATATATATATATATATATATATATATATATATATATATATATATATATATATATATATATATATATATATATATATATATATATATATATATATATATATATATATATATATATATATATATATATATATATATATATATATATATATATATATATATATATATATATATATATATATATATATATATATATATATATATATATATATATATATATATATATATATATATATATATATATATATATATATATATATATATATATATATATATATATATATATATATATATATATATATATATATATATATATATATATATATATATATATACAATGATATTAAATAAATGGAAACTATATTTATAAAACCATATTTATTCTATTATATATATTTCAAGGGTACCCTTGAAATATATATAATAGAATAAATATGGTTTGATAAATATAGTTTCCATTTATTTAATACTAGCAGTGGTACCCAGCGTTGCATGGCATAAGGTATTTTGGAACGCGGGCCGCCAACAGACCCAATCGTGGAAAAACTGCATGACTGGAGAATATATAAAGAAAATAAACCGAATAATCTAATGGCTGGATAATCTTTAAGATTTTCCTCGGTGAAGCAGAAAAAATGCAGGTTTTCAACTAATGCGGACACTAAGGGATCAAGAAAATATTTTTTTCTTATGTGCATAATATGCTTTGAAATTTCGGGAAAATCGGCTAGATGTAACGCCTCCAAAAAGACCTAAATATCTTTTAAAATTCAGTTTTTCACCTAATGCGGGCCCTAGGAGATCAACATGTTGAATTTGTTTATGTGCATATCACTCCCTGAAACATAAGTAATGCACATGTAAAGTTTGAAAAATATCGGTTGTGTACTTCTCGAATTTTAGGGATTCAATCTCACAGACACACACACAGACAGACATCCTGAGAGAAACGACGTAATGCAGACAGCCAGATATTATAAGGGCGTGACGTTATATATGTGTATCTATCTAAAAAGAGAAAGACTAAGAAGTATATAGAGAGATCGCTAAATCACCTACTGCGTTCCCTAGGGCATTGAACATTTGAAATTTCTTTTGCTCAGAACACTCCCTGAAACATAGGTATTACATGTGCAAAGTTTGAAAACAGTCGGTTGGGTTGTTCTCGAGTTTTAGGGATTCAAACTCACACACACACAGACATCCTCAATGTTATATATATAGAGCATGGAATATTTACTCCAGAAAAATTTCGAGTGCTCTGAAGCAGTTATAAACATTTATATTTGTTGAATTTCCAACCAATTAAATATCCCTTCTGCTTATATATATATATATATATATATATATATATATATATATATATATATATATATATATTCATGTGTGTATATATGTATATGTATATATACATATATATTTATATATATATATCATAGGATTAGCGATTGATATAAAATAACAAGTAAACAGTCATCCAATTTTAAAATGTTTGTAGGAATGAAAGAAGTGTGACCGAAAGCACACCAGTAGAACAAACACGTTTGTAATAGAATGGTCAATGTCTATCTCTCTATCCATCTACATAACCTTCTATAAATGTTTGTGTGTGTATATGTGTGGGTTGTTTTTGTAGATGTATATATATGTAAACATACACACACACGCACACACACACACACATATATATATATATACTTGGGAGGGTCATATTTGTGTAATATTGCAAGAATTAATAACAGAACACACTCACTGTTTGGTTGGTTTTCGCTTCTGTGTCTTTTATATCGGTTAATTTAATTTATTCGGTCCTCAATGTTGCCATTGACTGACCAACGGTCAAAAATACAGATACAATATAGACACAAACACATATATATAGTATATATATATATATATGAAAATGTTCAAGACAGCTGAGCAGGGGCCGTTTCGACGGCTAGTCCAGAAATCGGGGTCTTGAACATTTTCCTATTACTCATTCTACTACCCTAAATATTGAGTACTCTGGTGCGTTATGGTCCACCTCGTTCCTTACCACAATTCCTTTGATATATATATATATATATATATATATATATATATAGGAACCAGTAAGACCCCGACAGCTTAGCTCAAGCCGTTTCGACGACTAATACTGGTTCCTATTACCCACTCTACTACCTCAAGTATTGAGTACTTTGGCGCGTTATGGTCCACCTGGTTCCTTACCACATTTCCTTCGTTATATATATATATATATATATATATATATATATATATATATATATATATATATATGTATATATGTATATATATCAAAGGAATTGTGGTAAGGAACCAGAAGGACCATAACGCACCTGAGTACTCAATACTTACGGTAGTAGAGTGGGAAATAGGAAAAAGTATGACCCCTACGGCAGAGCTCACGCCGTTTCGACGGCTATTTCTGGACTAAATTAGAATTTTTAGCCTGGTGAATAAATAGCCGAACTTGTCAAGGGAGTACTTCCTTATATGGAAAGATTTTAGTTGTCAAGAGGATTGGTTAAAATTTGGATTGGTTAAAATAGGATTGGTGGAAACCCGGTCCAGCGACATGCCACTACACTTTCGGGCCACATCTGGGACCTCCAAGATAATAATATAACCTACAATCTCACTTGGAGCTTACTGTCCAAAGCTAACTCTTACACGGGAGAACGCCGTCCGTGTAACTTATGCTCGGAGGAAACATTACAAATGCTGTTTTCGAAGGACCAACTCCTAAACAAGAAAGACGAACTGGCAAACAGAGATTGCGTAGGACTTCCCTCGCCCTCAAACCCCATAACGACCCGGGTGGGTAGACAAGTGCTTTAATCCCCTCCAGCCACACACACACACTTTCCGAATACTTTAGGGAAAACCCCAGCTTACATAGTTACATGTATCTCTTTTCTTTTCATATTTGTCTTCTTCCCCCTGTCTCATCCTATCACATCCTTCCACCCCTATTTTCTTCCTCCTCTGCTTTTTTCCTCTTTCGCCTACCCCGATCCAGCCCATCTGGCCTCGGTAGCATAAGTTCCCCCACCCCTGTAATTTTAAGATAGAATTGGCCGAATACATTTTACTAACTACTTATAGCAGATGTGTTACAATTCCTTTAATTTTGTATCAGTTTTGTTACTAATTCTACAAGTTTTTTCTATTCTCAACTTCTTAACCTATAATTGTAAGATAGCATTCTGATTTTTTTCATTCATTTCTCACTATCTAATTTTATGTTTTTTTTAAATGTCTTTCTATTATCTGTTATTGTCTCCTACTCTCATTCGATTTACCTATTCTATAACCTCCCTCCTCCACTTCATACACTATCCTTAGAATCTGCTGTATACATATCACCTTCAACGCTTCACCGCTCCACTCAGACCCATATTGTTCTACAGGCAAGTTCAGCCACCCCTACCTCCCACCAAATGCCATGATAAACTTATTTGTGTTTACAACAAATTTTAACCAATCCTCTTGACAACTACAATCTTCTCATATAAGGAAGTACCCCCTTGACAAGTTCGGCTATTTATTCACCAGGCTAAATATTCTAATTTAGTCCGTCCAGAAATAGCCGTCGAAACGGCTTGAGCTCTGCCGTCGGGGTCATACTTTTTCATATATATATATATATATATATATATATATATATATATATATATATATATTTATGTATATATAAGTAGAAACGACGTGTCAAAGTAACATTAACAAGGGCGGTTGTTTGGCAGTGTAGAGTTAGCAGCATAGAGTTACGGCTCTTTACTACTTGAGTTTAAATCCCACCCATGTTAACTTTGCCTTTCATCTTTTCTGGGTCGATAAAATATAGTTCCAGTAACATACTGGTACAATTGCTGGCCTTGTGCCATAAGTAGAAATACTTACTAAGTTTATACAGATGTAACGTGCGTTTCGCAATTGATCAGCCGAAGATGTGATCCTTATCGTCAGGCCGAACTCATGAAGCAATAGCTCATCAGGCTTTTGTTTAACCTAATGACGGTAGATATCCGCGTACATGCCTCAATGACAATTGGTAATTTAAACTGTACACGTATATCTCCCGTCACTAATTAAAGTAAAAGGCTGATGAGGTCTTTATTACAGATTCAGTCCCGATTGAGATGGATTGCCTCTTGAGCTTCTCAAACACGAAACGCGCGTCACAACTGATTAAAGTTGACGATGATACTTTGACTGTTTGTTCCTATTTATTATTCTTATTATTATAATCACTCAGCTTATGAAGGAAACCGATTATAGTATATCACAAAAATGGATAACAGCACATAGTATACTGAAACGGACCCACCTATGCATCGAGTGATCAAGTTAGTGAACCAATAGTAACGTACAGTAACAATCCATTAAACTATATATATATATATATATATATATAATATATCGACATCATGTGCGAAGCACAAACTTACGATGCTCTGGGGGAATGTATTCATAGAAGAAGTAGGATACACAAGTGCAGAAAATAACGTCAATTACACTCAGTTGCTATAAAATAGTTTATAAACATTGGTTAAATGAAGTTCCCAGTGGTCGCTATGAGCGATCCAACTTCATATCTCTCAGATAATGGTTGAGTGCTCTAGCGATTCACCTAAGGACCCACTAATGGTAATGTGCTGAATTACGCTCCCATCAGCAGGTAAAAAAATGAGGTGTATATGTGATTCAAAGGGCCAGCCGGGTCACATTCTCTCATGAGAATTATGTCACGGCTGTTGATGTCTTTGGGATTCTAACATACTTACAAGTTAATTTCATGAGAAGGATGTTCCGTTGATCAAATGGAAGACTGTTAGTCGGAACCCACGTTCGTTCAACCCCCCTCGACATACACACAGAGACATGAAAACAATCAATAAAAAAGATACTTAGGTCATTGTGTAACAGTATAGATTTAAATGTTGATTAATCAAATATACGGTTATTTACGTTTTACCTTCTATAGAATATCTAATAGCTTCCGGTCATATAGAAATATCTATTGGTACGCAACAATGAATTGATTGGCTATACTGTTAGATACGTGAAAAGACCCACTCAACAAATACATCATGAATCAACCAGGCCCATCCCGTTCCAAATATCTATATATGTGTATATCTTTCTGTCTAAGAGGGCCTCCCTCCCACACACACACTCTCTCTCTGTCTGTCTGTCTCTCTCTCTCTCTCTCTCTCTCTCTGTCCACGCTCGCGCTCACATGCACACATATATGTATATATATATAATCGAAGAAATTGATGGAAGAGAAGCAAGCCGTTAAAATATATTTATAAGAAGCTTTATGTATGTATATATATATATATATATATATATTCAGTTATTCAGTACCAACTTTGGCCTCATCTAGGTACAATTCTTGTCTGTCTGTTTCAGATTTTCAATGAGAAACGCTCTATATTGTAATAAATACCTATATACCACAATTGTTTACATAGATTGAGATCTATTCCATCTTTGGATATTTTCATCAAGTTACACTACA
>OZ024742.1:171964656-171979656 GCA_964016885.1 Eledone cirrhosa
GCAAAATCACACATTACCAATTCATATATGTGCCACCAATTTCTGAAGCTTTAAGTAGGTTATGGTAAGACGTACTGCCTTTATATGTAGCAGCTTATGTTACCACTGACGCCTGCACTGCACGGAATTTCCCGTCATTTATGATGTTCAAGACACAACATCTATAACACCTATGGTTGGTATTCCTTCTACGAAGTCTTCTATTGGTCACACTATCTCAAAATATGTATATTTGCGACTGGAGAGCGCCTGCGAACAAATTATCTCCGATAACATTCCAATAAGTTACTCATTTGATAATGTAATGAGAAATTGATATGTGCTAAAAAGAAAAAAAAGTTGGCAAATTATCTGAATTTCCGATAAACTAGTCTTAAGATCCAAGATCGATGATTTACAAAGACACGTTTTATTTTCATTTCCGCCTCTTACACTAGGTCAATATATTTTGGATATATTTTCCGTCGTAACAAATATAATATAAACTTGTTTTGATGGGATTAAAAAGACTCACACACACAGAAACACACACATGATCACAGAAATTTACGGACATACGTGCTTATGTGTGTATTTATCGATTCGTTATCAATTTATGTAATACGAATAAATATTCACATTTTATATATAACCACAGACATATATATCTATATATCTATATATAATGTGTGTGTATAATCGCTTATTCACAAAATATCACGGCCTTCCTCTTTCACTCAATTTAATTACTTACTGTTCTTTGACCTTCTAATTATTGATCACTATGTAATCGATTGTATCTATTTAAGTAAACGTCTCTATGACTATCTATTTAATCATTTAATAACCATTCTAGATATTGAGTCGCATAGACCGACAGAATGAGCCACGTAACAGTTCTGTTGTTGCTTAAATATGTCTGGTGAATTGGAAGAGTCGTCAAAGCCCCTAATGAAATGCCCCGCATATTTCGGCTGCCTTTGTGCAACCTGGGATCAAACCTTACCGAGTTCAATTTTGCCTTTCATCCTTACGGTGTCTTTAGATAAAGTAACTGTCAGAATTGATGGGAGTCGAACACAGTTCTCACACCCACCCCCATTCATAAACCCACTCATTTATGTATAATCATATATTTAGAACCCACCGTAATATATATTTGTGTGGCCTTCATGATTACACAATTCTGTTTGCAATCACAAACACGACTTCATCATAGAGAATCTCAAAAAGGTTGTTATGTAACATTCCTATTTCAATATCGGTTATCGATAAGGGGAAGAATCGATACCATGTTTGTTGTTCCGTAGCCAGTCCTCTTACTTATTGTGGTTACCCCCAATCGGAGGTAACCAGAGTAAGTAAGGTGATCAAATTTAATATAGAAATGGGACGACGCCACCGACAAATTCTATGTGCTGTAATTGCATAAAGGGGTAATAATGATGTGAACTACTACACCCCTGTCAAATTAATAATGGCTGAATTGGGCATTGAAAAATTATTTAATTCATATATTGATTTGAAGTCTAATATTACATATTTCACTTCGATTGATATCATAATTTTTCGTCTATTTCCCTGTCAAAATGGATTATACTGGACCTCACAGACCAACTCAATATTTAGGCGTTGCTACTAGGTCCTGGACTTGCATCTCGGTTAGAACAGTTCCTGCGTTCGGCAGAGAGCCACGAGTAAGAAGGAAGACTGGCTTGAGGATGCCAAGCAACTCAGGCGTGCACGCATGGCATTAAGAGTGATTTTATCCCATACAATTATCTATGAGCTGTAAAAACGGTAAACTTCAAAGGGTTAAAAAAACAAACAAAAAAAACAAACAAACCAGACAAAGAATATATTTTTGGCATGTACGAATCAAAGAGGGTAGCATAGTGTTTAAGTTAAGTTTGCTTTCTTACACCGTCTCCCTTATATTGCGGCTTGTTTAGCCCCCTCCCCACACCCACGAGGGTAGTTAACTATGTACACTACCTCCCAGATCACTGAACACTGCCCGTGACAGACAAGAAAAACAACAAACCTTTAGGATGTTTTGCTTAGATTTTGTTGCTTTTTTTGCTTTGACTGCATGTCCATATATGGACTCTGCCCCTTGATAAGTTAAGCTAGATTCCCGCCGTTCTTATACTGTTGGCTTAGTTCGGATCTAGCTGTCGAAACGGTCAGAGCTCAGCCGTCGGGGTCCTGAATCTTTTCATATATATATATAAAGAGTCAGGACCCCAATGGCTGAGCTCCGGCCGTTTCGACCGCTAGATCCGAACTAAGCAGTAGTATTAGAACGGCGGGAATCTAGGTGAACTCATCAAGGAGTACAGTCCATATATGGACATGCAGTCAAAGCAAAAAAAGCAACAAAATCTTAGCAAAAAATCCTAAAAGTTTGTAGTAGCAGAGCACTCAGTCCATGGGACGAGTTTGCTAGAAGCATTGCCACAACAGTCCTTTCAGCATACCAATAACAGACATTTCACCCTATTCGCATCCTCAGCTCGGTCTAAGTCGAGTTGAGGATCCGAATAAGGGGAAACATTCGTTCTCGAAATGGTGAACTGTTGTGGAACTACTTCTATATATATACATAAATGTAGCCACCCTGAAAACGAAAGTGAGAAATGCAAACTATACACACACTTATATTATATTGCTTTAGCCAAGTGATATACAGTGTTTTATTATCGGTCCTTCTGACAATTATATATTAATATATTAATCCTTACACAGGCGAAGGCCCTTACATATATATGTACCCGTATATGTGCGCGCGAAATGTATGCCTGTTATAAATATATTCCAATGTATTTTAATTATGCCCTCACACAGGCATACGAGTGATTGAATCTTAAATTATTTATGCTTTATTTCTTCATCTTCATTGAACCTATCATTTTAAATTCTTTAACTTTGAATCGAAATGCCTAATAAAAGAAGAACCAAGAAGAACGATCGACTTTCGTCAAATCCGACCGAGGGAACAATGTTTCTTAAAGTGACTTGCTCAAGGACATAACGCATCGCCTGGTCCTGGAATCGAACTCCCAACCTTACGATTGCGAATCCAATTCTCTAACCACTCAGCCACACGCCTTCACTATGCCTCATAAAGGCAATTGATAATACGTGTTATTTTATTTATTTCGTGTCAAATTTTGGAAAACTTCCCGCCAATTCTAAAAGAGAAACCTATAAACAAGATAGAAAAATTTATTTATTCTATATTTAGTTATTTATTAGAAAACATGGTTATGAGGTCAAGTAGAATATTAATCTCGATACTAAGAATCTAGTTGGAAAGAAAATCCCTCCAAGACACGAAGCGTAGAAGAGAAAAGTACTTCGTTTGAAAATTGATCTCGATTGAATCTATGTATATTTCGATTGGCAGTATCGGTAGAGGGTCGGTCGCCAGGCTTTGTAGCATAGAGGTACGGCCATTTACGGTCTAATTTTAAATCCCGCCGAGGTTAACTTTGCCTTTCATTCTTACGTGGTCGATAAAATAAAGTACCAGTAATGCACTGGTATAATTGCTGGCCTTGTGCCAAAATTAGAAACAATTATTCTGCATATAGGGCGGTGTATTGGCAGTATCGGTAGAGGGTCAGACGCCAGGCTTTGTAGCATAGAGATTCGGCCCTTTACGATCTGATTTCAAATGCCACCGAGTTATTTTACTAACAGGATAAAAATAAATAAACTGTACGCAGCCCTGCAGAGCTTCCTTTGTTATAGTTTAGATTGTTTCTGTTTTCATCATCCACATTCGGGTTATTTCTATCTCTATATCTTTATATTTAGATAATTTCTTCATTTCCTGGATAGGTGTATTGTCGTTTGTTGTAGTTGATACATCAATTAAAATATATTTTCCTGTATGTTTTGTTTACATTAATATATTATTATCCTTGGTGATAAGGTTGTGGATTGGCAGTATCGGTAGAGGGTCGGACGCCATGCTTTCCAGCATAGTTACGATCCTTTACGATCTGAGTTCAAATCCCGCCGAGGTTGACTTTGCCTTTCATCCTTACGGGGTCGATAAAATAAAGTACCAGTAATGCACTGGGTAATTGCTGGCCTTGTGCCTAAAGTAGAATCAATTAATATATTATTATCATTATTATTATGATTGCGATTGTTTCAGGAAGTTTGGGTGAGGGCTGCAAGTTTGACTATGCCGAATGGACAATAATCTGGCTATGGTTTTCTCAGATAGGAAGAAATGGAACCAGCATAAGTCACTTTCAATTCCTTTGCTTACACGCAGTAATCCGGGACTTTGTAGGTGTTCGCCTCGAATCAAACTAGATGGTCTTCCACATATTGGGCTTTTTTCTTGGAAATGTGTTACATGTATATTTTTTGTTGATTTTGACCGTTTTTACTTGAAGTAAACGAGACACCTATTGTAATTCGTGCTAGCATTGTACCTAAAGAGTTACGCTCTTTAAGTCAATAACAGGAATCCTTAATAAAATTGTCTGAACAATACACACTTTAATTTGTAATAATTGTTTCTACATTTGGCACAAGGCCAGCAATTATCCCAGTGTATTACTGGTGCTTTATTTTATCGACCCAGTAAGGATGAAAGGCAAAGTTAACTTTAATTTGTAATAATAATATAAAACAATATGAAGAATATAATTACTATATGTAAAAGAAAAAGCACGGGGGCTGTATATGATCGTCTAAATCTGTTTGAATCGTTTGAATCGCTGCAGTCTACTGACTAAGTGGAAAACAAGGAGTCATCATTTCCAATATTCTAGATGTAACAAAGTAATCAGAGGATATATGCGGGGTTTTCTTGGATTTAAGAGATGATTCGATTCTACTGGGGAACTTTTCCTAGTTGAATGTATAACAATTTTGTACTGTCATTATCATTTATTGGAATTACTTTTATATCTACTGTTTTCCTTTTTGTGGATTTCCACTTCGTTTTAGTGGAGGTAAACCCCGTGCTGCGCTATTTCTCCTTGCGTTGTCCCCAGTGTATTGGGCCCTTCAGACCACTATAAGAAATATTTATTATTAATGTGAATAGTATTACTATTATTATTAGTAGTAGGACGAGGGCGGTGGATTGGCAGTATCGTTAGAGGACCGGACGCCATTCTTTGACGCATAGAGTTACGGTCCTTTATGATCTGAGTTCAAATCCCGCCGAGGTTAAATTTGCCTTTCATCCTTACGGGGTCGATAAAATAAAGTACCAGTCACGCACTGGGGTCGATTTAATCGGCTTCCCCCTCCGCCAAAATTGCTGGCCTTGTGCCTATATAAGAAACAATTATTACCCAAGTTTAGCCTTTCATCCTTACGGGATCGGTAAAATAAAGTACTAGTGTTACAGTGAGGTCCATCTGGTCTACTTCCTCCACCCCCACAAAAACAACTGCTGGCCTTGTGCCTAAATCAGAAACCATTATTATTATTTTTGTTTTTTTAAAGTTCAAGTCTTGCCAAGCTCAACTTCAATTTTCATCCAGGGTTAATCAAATAAATTACGAATCCTGTACTGGGTGCAATATAATTGACTTTCCTTTTCCCACAAATTGCTGGCCTTGTACCAAGATTATGATTTAGAAATCATCATCATTATTATTATCATTGCGGCTGTTGTTCTATGATCTTTTGACATTCAGATAATTACATTACGATCTTGTCTATCAATAGTAATGATAAATTCCTCGGTAGTTATAAAGATTTAGAAATTTCAGCTTTAAGTGTTATGAACTATAATACTTATTATAAATGTGCCGTTTTTATGGATATTGCTTTATGGGAAGACATCTAACCAGCTATTGGAATAGTGAAAGGCAAGAGGAAAAGAAATTGATTTGGTAAGATGAATCATCTTTAAATAAATTCACATGGCTGTGTGATGTTCACTTCGCAACAGTATGAATTTAGCTTCACTCCCGCTGTATGACACCACCTTCAGCATTGTAAAGAACATTTTGTAGACGGAAACTTGGCGCAAGCATGTCATACATACAGACATACAAGCATACATATATATTTGAAGGAGGTTGCCAGATATCAGGCGGTTTCCACGTGTTTTCTCGCAAGCCCTATCAAAGAAACAAGAACCCTGCGAGAAACAAAGCTAAAACCGCAGGTTTCTTGGTCAGAATTTTCCCTATCATCAGTAGAACAATCCCGCATCTCATTATGCACCGAGATATAAATTTTGTGATTGGTGATCATCTATGTCTTCGCATTGCAGGTACAGAAACACAAACACACTCACTCTCCCTCTCTATCATTCCAGAAATACATGTATATATATATATATATGCATGCATACATGTATTTTGTATGTTTGTATGTATGTATGTATGTATGTATGTATGTATGTATGTATGTATGTATGTATGTATGTATGTATGTATGTATGTATGTATGGTTTCTTGGTGAGGAGGGTGACTTTGGACATCCTGCAGGACTAAAAACAAAACCTGTCAAAGGGCAAAGGAGCTCTTAAGAGTCAATGACCATCCAAAATCACCGGGAGAGATGACCCTTAGCCTTTGTCAAGGCAGAATTCTAGGAGAAGGAAAACTCTGATATAACACCTGCAACTCTGATGGTATCCAATGATGTTGACTTGTTCTTCTTTTTGGTAAATATCATCTTGGTTAAGAGAGTGGGACTGGCTTTGTGCAGTCCCTTTGCTCACTATAAAAGCTTCACAGCACAGGCATTGCTTTATATCTGGAGATCTCTTTGCACTTGACATCACATGGTACCATGGGCCCTGCACTATGTATCAATAAATGTCACAAGTGTAGTGTTTGTACCAGAGTTTTCAAGTTGCTGGCTGGACTAAAAAGTCACACTCGTTCAGGGCATCGGTAGGGGTTCTTCTACATGGATATAAAGTAGTGGCCGTACTCGAAAACGAGTTGGCAGCCACCATATATGTATGTATGTATGTATGTATGTATGTGTGCGCGCGCGCGCGTGTGTGTCTCTGTGTGTGTGTGTGTGTATGTGTGTGTGTGTGTGTGTGTGTGTGTGTGTGTGTGTGTGTGTGTGTGTGTGTGAGAGAGAGAGTTACGATATTTTACGGACTTAAACGCCTAGTTGTACATAAAAAACAGTGTTTAATTCAACATTTTCAGTCTCACAAGCCTTCCACGAATCTTTCTGTGTAATGTCCTTTTCCTATGTAGTATTTCTAAAAGTAAAAATAATAATAATAGTAATGATTTCTAATTTAGTCACAGAGCCAGAAATTTGTGTTGAGGGGAATATTGATTACAGCGGCCCTAGTATTTTCTGGTATTTTATTTTATCATATCCTGAATGGTATCCGGCAAAGTTAAACTCGGTGGTATTTGAACTGAGAACGTAGAAAGTCGTAACTAAAGAACGTAAATCATTCTGTCCGATGTTCTACCGATATGGTCAGATTCGAAGCCACACTAATGGCCAAGTGGCCCTTAGGAACTGTTCATCCTATACGCTCTATGTAGACCAATTTCGTTGACCATCCTCGCTACATTTATCCACCTTTTAACAAATGTCCTGTGGAGCAGTACTTTCCTCTCTGGTTTCAACTTTCTTTTTAATTGCAACATCAAAACATTGATGAGGGCTTGGCCGAAAGGGAAAGTGTGTCGTCAATGGCGTCAACCACACAACTTCTTTCGTTATAGCCACCATAGACAGAACAAATATCCTGACCTCTCCAGCCAAAAGTAGAAAGTGTGTGATCTACATGCTGGGGTCGGTCGTTAGGGCGTCGAACTAAATACTCTGCAGTGTGTTTCTTAGCACTTTACATGTTCAGTTGAAATTTCGTGTTTTCCACCAAAATACGCTGAACTTATGTAGAACCATATGTGATGATGATAATATAGAGAAAATTCTAATATCAGATTAGCATTTAAACAAATAAAAAGAAAAACATGTTAATCGTATGAAAGCTAAAAAAATAAACACTTAAAATATTGGTGTCAATTTTAGAAAAAATAGTGAGAATGCTCGAATATTGATACATAGAAATAATTGTCCGTTGACACAAGTGTGTGTGGGTGGGGGTGTTGGGTGCATCTGATTGTGAAGGTGTATATGTATTTATATATATGTGCAAAATATGAGGCTATGCACATATACACGTATGAGGTTACATAATCATTGCATATATCAGGGCATATATACACACATACGCACACTCTATGCATATTTATATATATGTATGCTTATATATTAAATAGAGGGAGAGAGGGTGAGAGAGAGAGCGAGGGGGTTATATGTATGCATTATGTATATGTACATTTGAATGGACCTTGCATATATATTTCATGTACGTATTTAGTACATTAGATTCATATATAGATAACATATATGAATATATTTTCTTATTATTGAAATTAGTTACGTGGAGAATAATCAATAAAAGTATATATATTCTAATTTCGTAGACGTCATATGTGAAAACTTTTCTTTGCAAATTTTCAGTAAATGTGTGCGGGAAGATTGTGTATGTGTGTATGGATTGTGCGTTGCAGTTTCAATATTGAATTTTACGTCAAAATTTGTATGTATACAATTATAAATAATAATAATAATAATAATAATAATAATAATAATAATAATAATAATAATAGTAATAATAAATAGTAGTAGTAGTAGTAGTAGTAGTAGTAGTAGTAGTAGTAGTAGTAGTAGTAGTAGTAGTAGTAAATAAGAAACGAAAAAAATCTGAGTGAGACAAAGACAGATGATTGAAAGAAAACGACGGATGTTGCGTACAAAGTTCATGACTGTATTATCGATCAAATAGAGCCTCACACACACACACATACAAACACACACACACACACACACACACACACACACCCACACACACACCCACACACACACACACACACACACACATACAATATATATATATATATATATATATATTTATTCCGATATATCGATATATATATATATATATATCGATATATCGCGAAAGACATTGCGTTATTCCCCCGTCACAAATTTCATACAGTATTGATATTCAATATTTGAGTAATCACATAATGTTAAATCAAATTAGTTCATGTTTATTTGGCTCAAAGGCGCTAAAAGACCCTAAAAGCAACCACATCTATATAAGCGGAAGTATACGTTTTAACGGATTAACGTATGAAGGCTAGAGACATAATTGATGCGAAACTGTTCGTTGAGCGCCCAATTTGTATCCATTAAAACTTCATTTATTGTAATGCAATAGCTTCGGCAAACAGTTATCAGAAGATTTGAGGTAGGTGTAAAAGCCAATCTCACTATCTTCAATTCGTGCCTAACCTTACCTATTGTCGTGGATCTTGTGAATACTAGTGATAAAAATGGGTTTCCTCCGAAGGGTATTTGGGGCAACATTACTCGATAGAGTGCGTAGCTCAGATATCAGTGAGTTTCTACTAATTCATATCGTGGGATCACTGCTCTGATACCAGGGACAGTGTATAGAATGCCTAAGAAATTGTACATGCAAAGCCAACAAGTAGGAGATCCAACAGATTGGTCACATCCAAGATGACTGGAATGCATGGCACAACACGGTTAGTCTCGCTTGGTAGCCATCCTGATCATTTGGAGACGGTTGTTACTGATGGCATGACGTTGTAAAGCGCGTTTGAAGATGCTGCTAACTAGAGCGTCTCAGGAATAAAGGAGCCAAGATGTATGAGAAAAAACTGGAAGGAAAAGAAATTCGAAAAAGAATTTGACGAAAATCTTTTACTCATATATAGGTAATTTTTCTTTAAAACAAGCCACTGCGGTGGTTTTTCTGTTACAGTTAAGTGGAATTCAGCAATGCAACATGAAATATGTTGCTCAAGGTCACTATGTGCCTTTATATATATTTATTTATGATATATCTATCTACGCACATATATAATACACGCACACACACACGCACACACACACACACACACGCACACACGCACACACACACACACACACACACACACACACACACACACACACACACACACACACACACACACACACATATATATATATATATATATAGATATACAAACAACAGAAACGACCAATTAACACAAAATACGGACCTTAAGTATTTACATGAACAGCTTGAGTTTCCCTGAAATACAATTGATTCTTTGACGAAAATATAATTATCAAGTCGATTCTGAAAAGAAAATGGATGGACCTGATGATTTAGAAGTGGTTCTCTCTTGAAACCGTTGGAAGACAGCGGGGTATGTGAAAATGCGGTAGTCCTAATGGAGACGTAATATTATACAACACTAGTGATCTACCTTTTAGAAGACAAAGCGTATTACGAAAAGGCTGAACACTACATTCAACAGAAAATAATGAGAAACCTAAAAAACTGTGATAAAATTTGAGAGAGAAGGACAAAGCGACAAGGAATACAAATATAACACTGATTTCGAAAGTAAATCAAGTATTTTTACGGTATTCCTAAGATACATAAAAGTGAAAAAATAAGTAGGCCATTCAAGGAAGCCACAGATGTATTCATCAATGTCCCCTCACCTCTATGATCTCAAATTGAGACCTATAATAGCAGGCCCTTCTTTTGAAACCCACCGCCTCAGCAAATTCCTTGAACCCTACCAAAACCATTCCTTAACACACATTAAAAGCTACATAAAGGACGACCTTGATATTTTCAACCACGTCCACTAAACACTTAATAATGAACGAGCCCTACTAGTGACTTTTGATGTCATCAACCTATATTCCAATATCCCCACAACCTACGAACAGAAGCAATCCAATTCTGGTTAGAAAATTACCCCCAATGAACTCCCGCACCGCATCATAAAAGAATCTGTAATAAATAGAAGGGCTCAAATTTATCTTTGAGAGTAACTACTTCGTATTCAATGACAAATTTTACAGACAAAAATCTTGGACTGCGATGGGCACGAAATAATCACTACTTCAGGTCAATTTTAGGTCAGTCTACCATTAAGGTCAGTCCCACGGACAGCTTCTATTACTACTACTACTAATAATAATATTACTATCACATCTCCCCATCGTCTCCTTCTGCTTCTGCTTCTCCTTCTCCTCATACATATTTTCCCTCCTCCTTTAGTATAGCCATATTATTACTACCATACGTTCTTCTTCTGCTGCTGCAATTGTACTCAACAACCAGTGAGACAAAAACAAGGAACAAACCAACTTCTATTCCAGCTACTACTACCACCAAAACACCAAGGAGGAGGAGGACGAGAGAGTGAAAGTGAGAGGGGGGGGGGATAAACGAAAATTTGAACTCTTTATATTTATTTGTAAAATAAAACCCTCTTCTAATTAATCATATTTCCTGTAGCATGAAGCAGCTGAAACTACTCTCGGGTGAAACCGGTACGATAAATTACTTTAAAAAAATGTTTTAATGTTATTCTATTCTAAAATCCCATTAGCATTTTCTACTTTTTTCATATTTTCCTAACATACATAAATATATATATGGGTGTATGTAATTCCAAACACAAACACTGATCCCGATAATTCATTATGTTTGGGACACATTGTAGTCAGGAAGATTTCACGCTTATCACATTTATCAATAACGTAAATAAGTAGCTCATGAACTGTATATTTGATATTTGGTTATGAATTAGGTTAGCCTCATTCCACTAAACTTTACTTACTGTTATATTTAAAATATTGGCCTTGACTGATTTGATTAGAACACAATAATTATAGACATGGCTGTGTGGTTAAGGAGTTTACTTCTCAACCAAAAGAGTTATCTTTGGCATGTGTCAAATTGCGTAATCACTAAGTGAAACTTTATAGATGGAAACTGTGCAGAGGCTCGTAATGATATAAATGTATAAATATATATACAGGCATATACATACATATATATATATATATATATGTGTGTGTGTGTGTGTGTGTGTGTGTGTGTGTGTGTGTGTGTGTGTGTGTGTGTGTGTGTGTGTGTGTGTGTGTGTGTGTGTGTGTGTGTGTGTGTGTGTGCGTGTGTGTGTGTGTGTGTGTGCGTGTGTGTGTGTGTTTATTTGTGCGGCATTGGCAATGTCAATATAGCATCAGACATCTTGCATTGCAGCATGGAGTTATAGCCTTTTATGTTCTGAGTCCAAATCCCACCGAGGTTAACTTTGCCTTTCATCCTTACGGGATCGATAAAATAAAGAACCAGTAATGCACTGGGTTATTGCTGGCCTTGTGCCCGAAGGAGAAACAAGTATTTGTTTATATCCCTTAACTTTACGATTCGACAAAATAAATATTACACCAGAAAGTGAGGAAGGCGATTTGATCAATTAGGCCACTCTAATATGTTGCTCCAGCATGTCAGCATATCTAATGACTTCAAGTAAAAGGACAAAATATTAGATGGCTCGCCTCGTCTTATAATGTTTATAGCTATAATTGAAGCCCTTCCATTTTACTAACGTTGTTAATCCTTGAATAAGCGTGTTTGTCGCTACATTTGCAGTTACTTGACTCCTCTAAACCTTTGCGCATGCCTAGATAAAATAAATAGTATTCGAGTGAATAAACTTCACTATTTATCTAGTCATTGCTCAACCTGCTAAAACAAGAGAAATAACAACTACTTATTTTTTCAAAACACACCTCCACCGTTTTAATAAATGGAAAGTATATACAACAAAATGATCTTCATTTCGCTTTTAAAAAATAAACAAAGAAAAAAAAAACACAACACAGTGTCCACAGGTGAAATTTCTTGTTTACATATCTATCAGAAAAAGAAGAAGTAGAAGAAAGAAAAGAAGAAGAGAGGAAGAAGTAGAATGAAAAATGCAATCATGACAGTAGGTATGATTTTACAGAGAGAAAGACAGCTGTATTGAAGTAAGTATAACACATTTGCAAAAAAAAAAATCAAATCAAAATAAAATAAAGACACTGAGCCTAGCGGCAGGTCGCACCAAGTAAACAATGTTTCCTTTGATCTTTCTATTGCGGCAACAAGGACAGCGAAGAAAACGACGTCGATGGCGATGACAAAAAAGACAATGACGACAATAACGGCAGCGACAGCCTTGGCGAGATCGACGACGAAAAAGCAACATCAACGACGACAACAACAACGACGACAACAACAACGACGACAACAACAACAACGACGACAATAACGGCAACAGCAACGACAACGACAACAGCAACGACAACGACAACAGCAACGACAACAACAACGAAGACAACAACAACAACGACGACAACAACAACGATGACAACACCGACAGTGATGACAACAACAACGACAACAATAACAACAAAAACAATGAAGACAACAACAACAACGACAACAACAACGACAGCGAAGACAACAACAACAACGACAAATACAACGGCAGCAACAACGAAGACAACAACAAAAACACCAACAACGACAGCGACCACAACAAAAATAATTGCTTCTACTTTTGGCACAAGGCCATCAATTATCCCAGAGCATTACTGGTACTTTATTTTTATCGACCCCCGTAAGGATGGAAGGCAAATTTAACCTCGGCGGGATTTGAACTCAGCCGAGGTTAACTTTGCCTTTCCTCCTTACGGGTTCGATAAAATAAAGTACCAGTAATGCTCTGGGATATTTGATGGCCTTGGATCACAACAAAAATAATGATCTCGAACCAATTTCGAACCGACAGACATATTCATAGCCTGCAATGTCTGGTGTTTATTGAGTTGATAAAAAAGCGGCAAGCATTGTACTATGTCTGCAAACACCTCTGTGGCTGTAATGTTCCTAATGTATAAAAGCCACGTTACACGCATGGTTTGCAGATGTTTCCAAAATAAATCCTATATTATATAAATCCGCCTCTAACAAGGTCCGCATCGATCTGGTAACCATGGTGAAGGATGTAAATTGGATGTACTGTTTTCGAGGATAAAATCTTATGGGAAATAAAAATGGTGATTTCAATGATATAATTAAGTTAATTTCTCATTGGGCTCATTGCTATTGATTTTTGCAAGAGTTCAGACATCATATTTAGAGTTGATTTCAATTCAGCCATAGTCTCCAAATCTACCACCACAGCATTTGATACAAAACATACACTGCTATATATTCATGTATTGGTATCTTTACACACTCTCACTTTCTCTACGTAATATATATATATATATATATATATATATATATATATATATATATATATGTGTGTGTGTGTGTGTGTGTGTGTGTGTGTGTGTGTGTGTGTGTGTGTGTGTGTGTGTGTGTATGTGTGTGTGTGTGAGTGTGTGTGTGTGTGTGTGTGCGTGTGTGCGTGTGTGCGTGTGTGTATTCTAACATCTACAGATATACAATTAGATGCATATATATTTATATGAGCGCATTTATGGTTATGGATACTTACGCAAATATACATATTGAAGTGGATGTATATATATATATATATATATACATATATAATGTTTTACAGATGATATGAAAATCGTATGACTATGAATACTTTTAGATAAACAAGAAACATTACTGAAATAATGAAATGTCGATGATATATCGAGGCACATGTGTAGATGTATGTGTCCATGGAGTTTTCTAGTGAAACACTAAAAACATATATTCACTCAAGTACAGTCATACGCGCGCGTGTGTATGTTTACGTATATATGGACCTTCAAGTTTCTCTTCTTGAGTTTGGTGTTGTGGCCTGCTCTGCTTACGTTAACTTCCTCCATTACCTC
This sequence comes from Eledone cirrhosa, assembly GCA_964016885.1. Taxonomy (NCBI): domain Eukaryota; kingdom Metazoa; phylum Mollusca; class Cephalopoda; order Octopoda; family Eledonidae; genus Eledone; species Eledone cirrhosa. The sequence goes on from OZ024742.1 coordinate 171,979,381, forward strand.
GTAAGTTGCAGATATCTCCTAGCTTTTCTTTCAAAGCGACTGTTTTTATTTATGCAAGAAGATATTGATAATCCAATACGTATTATCTATTATTCTGCTCTCCAATGATATCATTAATAACTTTTACCTGAGTGCAGAGCCAGTTTAAAATTGCCCTGTTGCTCTGGCTGAAAATTTAACCGAGACACTTTCTTAAAATTAAGGTATTATTTATGGTAGCAAAACAATGTAGGTTCATTTAAATATGGTTGGGGATACAAACCAGTTAGCTCCACC
>OZ024742.1:171984656-171992156 GCA_964016885.1 Eledone cirrhosa
GTCATGGAAACAGGTGAAAGCTATTATTGCTAGATGTCTTAATGTTCCTCTTTATAAATGTTGTTGGAATATTGTTTTGTGAATTCTTAACATTAATATGTTGACAATGTCGACGCTGCAGACAACCAATTAATAAGATATTTTCTGATGATTTAAAGTTAAACTGATGTTAAGTACAGTCTCCTTTTTTTTCTTGGTCTACGCATTCTTTTCTTTTCTATTTTTATTTCTATATACACTACGTAATATCTTCTCTCCTCGTTGTCACTATTGCATTGCTATAGTTGATTATGACATTAACGCCTTCTTTAATGATGATTGTTATTTATTTATGTTCTTTCCTCATATTTTTTCAACAATGAGAACCCCTACACCTGTTTTTCATAGTTATTTCAAAATAATTTGCAATAAATATGTAAGGAACTCTCTGCCGATAATATTCTCCTGCCGTAAACAACCAGTCCAAGATCGCCTGCCATTATTACTAAATCTGGCATTTAACCAGAATCTTTCCCTTCACGTTCCAAGCAATTTGTACTGACAGAAAATTTATCTATTTTCATACAATCCTCTTAAAATAATGAGCGAACAATCGAGAAGAACGTTCAATGCTTTATATATATATATATATATATATATATATATATATATATATATATATATATATATATATATGGGTGGGGGAGGGTGGGGGTGCTTGTGTCTGTGTACGTATGTATGTGCGCGGGCGTGTGTGTGTGTGTGCAATTCTTGCAGATTTCTATCAAGCCCCGCAGAGAATGTTGCTAATGATAAAACACCAAACATGAATATAAAGAGAAAGAAAAAAAATGCATATATATATATATATATATATATAAATATATATATATATATATATATATATATATATATATATAGATATGTGTGTGTGTGTATGTATATATATACATATAGGTATTAAAATGTGAAAACAATACAAAAGAACAAAAAAAAGAAGAGAAAAAGGACTGTAATAAAGGAAGATAAATTTAGGTAAACTGAGGCGATTCATGGCGCAATGTACACATACGAACTGATAACCTTTATGTGCTATGTCTGCCAAACACTACCCCTTGCTTTTAGCTATCCCTCTCTACTACCTATCATTCTCTTTTACTGGCCTCCTCTCATTCATGATCTATATATATATATATATACTTATACACTATGAAGTTGGAGCAGGGCGTAATCGTGGGTGTGTAATTGCACATATATAATGAGGGTACTGCAGTATAAAGATCATTTTTCTGTGTAATGCTAAGTCCTTGACACGGTTTTAATTCTCAGTTCTAACCAAACAATCTTCCCAGTCTTCATTACTTATGACGTGCATGTAGCAATAAATGTTGTATCTCCATAATTATCCCGGGCAAAATGTTGCTAATAATAATATATATTGCTAATAATAATATCGTTACATTCAAGTCATTCGTATATGAATAGCTTACATAAATAATTTTCAAGGCAATCTGTCGGTTACGACGACGCGTGTTCTAAATGATACGATCAACAGAACAGCCGGCACATGAAATTATCGTGCAAGTGGCTGAGATTACCACTGACACATGAATTTAACGTAGTTCCCTAGGAGATTAAGATTGACAGCGAAAGTAACAAGGTTGGTCTTTCGAATTACAGGTACAACTCATTTCTATCAGATGAGTGGACTGGAGCAACGGGAAATAAAATGTCTTGTCGGGAATCGAACTCGCACTTCACGGTTGTGAGACAAATACCTTAACCACAAAGCCACGCACCTTCACACACACAGACACAGAAACACACACACACACACACACACACACACACACACACACACACACACACACACACACACACACACACACACACACACACACAAACAAACGCACACATATATATATATATGTGTGTGTGTGTATGTGTGTGTGTGTGTGTGTGTATGTGTGTGTGTGCATGTGTATATGTGTGTATGTGTGTGTGTGTGTGTATGTGTGTGTATGTGTGTGTGTGTGTGTGCGTGTGTGTGCGTGTGTGTGTGTGTGTGTGTGTGTGTGTGTGTGTGTGTGTGTGTGTGCGTGCGTGTGTGTGTGTGTTAACTATTTCCGTGGAAAAGTTAATAAAGATTTCATCTGATAAATTACATCAAACGTTTCTGTAAGAATCGTCTAACTTCGCAAAACCTTGTGTAATGAAATAATTATATTGTAATATATATATATGAAATCGTTTTTCGAAACAAATATTGTATACTTGGGAAGGGTCATATTGTTGTAAAATATTGCTAGAAATAATAACAGAACACACTCACTGTTTGGTTGGTTTTCGCTCTGGATCTTTTATATCTCCATAGTTAATTTATTTGGAAATCAATGTTTATCATTGACTGACCAACGGTTAAAAATACTGATATAAATATTTATAGTCTAACAATGTTCTTTCGTTGCACATATGCAAATACAATTGGCGTGAACATTACAATACAATACCTTAGGAGGGAACAGTACTACTGATGATGTTGTAGATGTGGAACGAAAGAACTGTGTTAGACTATATATATATATTTATATCTGTATTTTTACACGTTGGTCAGTCAATGATACACGTTGATTGCCAAATAAATTAACTATGGAGATATAAAAGATACAGAAGCGAAAACCAACCAAACAGTGAGTGTGTTCTGTTATTATTTCTGGCAATATTATTACACCAATATGACTCTCGCCAAGTGTAACAATATATATATATATATATATATATATACGATATTAAATAAATGGAAACTATATTTATAAAATTGTTTTATCCCAACAATTTTAAATAGAACTTTTGCATATATTCTGCTCCAATATTGTTGTTTTATAAATATAGTTTCCATTTATTTAATATCGTATATCTACTCCAAAAACTTGTCGAGTGCTTTATATTAGTTATAAAATATTTACTTGTTGTATCCCAACAATTTTAAATAGAACTTTTGCATATATATATATATATATATATACAAAGGTTATATTTAATTTGTTGGAATTCAACTTAAAAGTTTTATAACTGATAAATAGCACTCAAAAGATTAGTGGAGTCAATATTCATTATATTAATAAATGGAAACTATATTTATAAAACCATAATTATTTTATTATATATATTTCAAGGCGAACCTCCAACCGTCAAGGTTGTTCTTCTGCGGGTATGTCAATATTTATAAAACAAATTTTGTATTTTATCTGATGAAAGCACACCAAAATTTGCCTGAGTTGCCCTTCAAATATATATAATAAAATAATCATGGTTTATAAATATAGTTTCCATTTATTAATATAATGAAATGTATATACATATATATATATATACTGGTCTTTAAAGCGATGAAATACCAATGATGGTTGGAAGATCACTGATGAAGGACTAACTTTATTCATATATATATATATATATATATATAGTTGAAGGGAACGACAAAACAGATACAAACTGTCTCATTAGTTTTACACTGTATATGGAAAAGGGGAAATAATTTCGGGATTTCCTAGACTTGGTACTCTACTATACTTTCTAAAACCTCCACGGCGGGAAGTCATTTTTCTGTTTATGACATACTGAATGAGAAGGGGTAGACAACCCTAAGAAACTTATGTACCTGTACATGTCACTCTTGTAATTAATTGTTTCTACTTTAGGCACAAGGCCAGCAATTATCCAGCACATTACTGGTACTTTATTTTATCGACCCCGTAAGTATGAAAGGCAAAGTTAACCTCAACTCGTCTCATGGACTGATATCTATACCAAATTTATATATATATATTGATATAGGAATCACATAGAGATGAGGGGGAATTCCAAGAAATAACTAACAGACGACAGAGAAGGTAATGGTGGGTGGTGTTGGTTATGTAGTAGTAGATGATCGGCTTTGATGATTGTAGTAATGGCGATAGTTGTGTTAGAGGAGTAATAGGAAGGACCCTGCAAGTTGATGCGTATTGCTGTAGGGTTTATACTGAGATATTATGATCGAAATAAGGAAAGAAGTGTGAGCTAGATTTATAAATTACATTATTGTAGAATTGGGCCACGGCTTTTCAATATGAATAGGATGATCTCCCACTGGTAATATCCAAAGGGAATATTGTTATAACGAAATAATCGAATTCAATGAAGTCTATTGCTCCGGATCAGAGTCAACATCTATCTGATGTTTTGCAAAGCACACAATACGGTAATGTTATTGATTAATGTTTATATTTATCTTATTTTTTTATATAGTTTTGTTTTAATCTATCAGCCTGTCATCAAAATATTCACACACGCAGACCTATGAATATTTTGAATAGACTTATATGTGTTTCCTTCTTTTGAAGAATGTGGGTTGAGATTTGAAAAAAAAAAAGAAACCTCGCTGCTATTTCAAACAAACGTAATTAGGTGTAGGCTCCCCTGTTTGCGTTAAGATGGGGAAGGATATGTTTTTTTTTCAGTGGAGATGGGTTGATATATGCTATCTCGAGAGGAGAGAACTACATTATTAAATGGATCTTCTTTTGAAGGCTTTAAGAAAAAGGTTGAACTGATTTACTGGTTATTTCTAGCATGTACAATAAATTGGTAGAGGATCCATATTAGGCACAAGATAATGGTAGGACGTTTGTTGGTCAGCACAGTCCAAATTGGACTGGCCAATTTTATCCAGTGGGTTCTTCTCGTTTGAAGGTAAGATAAGGTTTGGGTCTTATTTCTAGCATGAGAAATAACTAGGTATAGACTCCATGTTTGCATCAAGAGTGTGGTGAAGATAAGTAAGCTGTGTGAGATGGCATGTTAAGCATAACTTGCAGCTAGTGAGAGACAGATGCTAAGCAAGGATCCTGTGATTTAGACAATATATACGTTGGCTGATGAGATCAAATTCCATGACTGACTGCTACATGTATATATTCTAGTTATGTATACATAAAAGATTACAAGAGATAGTTAACTTGCTCAAGGACAGCAGGAAATAGTTACAGTGTGCTGTGTATATATGAACAGTACATTAAATAAGTGTAATATCAACTGTTGACTGATATTATACACCAGTGAAACCTATAAACACGGCAACGTTTGTTTTACTTACACACTTTATTACCAAATACTTCCAGGAAACAACAGTTTTTCAGCTTTTACATACACACGCGTATGTATATATATATATATATATATATATATATATATAAATATATATATATATATATATATATATATATATATATATATATACACATACATATTTATATATATATATATAAGTAGAAGTGGTATTTAATTTGTTGGAAGTCCAACAAACACAGTTGTTTATAACTGATTTAGAGCACTCAACACTTAACTGGAGTAAATATTCAATCATATTAAATAAATGGAAATTATATTTATAAAACCATATATATTTAATTTAATATATTTCAAGGGTGCCAAGACAACATTGGTACGCTTTCATATAGTTACCATTTATTTAATATCATTGTATATATATATATATATATATATATATAAATATATATATATATATATATATATATATATATATATATATATATATATATATATATAGATATATATATATAGATATATAATATATATATATATATATATATATAGAGAGAGAGAGAGAGATAGAGAGAGAGAAAGAAAGAGAAATTGAGAGGAGAGAGAGAATCCCGATATATGTCGGGGTTAACCACAAACACGCAAACATTTATATACATATATATATATATACATATATGCATACACACACACACACACACACAAACACACACACACACACACACACATATATATATATATATATATATATATATATACACATACATATATATATATTAAAATATGGTACCAAACTTTATTATTTATTTATATCATAATTTTATTTACATATGTGTCAACCCCGTGGGCCTCATCGGAATTAACCAATATATCAATAAATACCTCAACAAAATCACCTTTCCACAAAAGTCTGTAGAATGTTTTCTTTACATTTTAAAAGAACTGCAGTTATATGCACAGTCATGTGTTTGTGTGTATGTGTGTGTGTGTGTGTGTGTGTGTGTGTGTGTGTGTGTGTGTGTGTGTGTGTGTGTGTCTAAATGATGGGGTCGTTTTATCTTAAGATCTTTATTGATTATACATAGCTATGACCATTTCAGAGATGGTTGACTTAGGATCTATATCAATGTTATAAACACATCTCCAGCTCTATCAACACTTCATTGTTGTTTTCAATATATACACTCTGTATTTGCATGGATTGCTGGTTTTCTTGAATTTACTGAACCATCTATTATTATTAGTATTATTAATGTATATATATATATATATATATATATATATATATATATATATATATATATATATATTAATAAAAGGAATTCCAACTTTGCCTGATTTACTCGTTTTATTTACAATCCTTTAAAATTATAATGTTATTATAATTGTTTCTACTTTTGGATCAAGGCCAGCAATTACCCAGTAGATTATTGGTACTTTATTTTATCGATCCCGTAAGGATGAAAGGCAAAGGTAACCTCGGCCGGATTTGAACTCAGAATGGCAAGGGCCGTAACTCTATGCGTCAAAGCATGGCGTCAGGCCCTCTACTGATACTGCCAAATGAAATAGTATTGTAGAATATTAAATGTTAAGTGTTAATTGAACAAGTACTTTCATGCTTTCGCAATCTTCAGGTTCAGATTCTGTGGTTACAGCAAGTTTGTAATTTTCAACTGTAATGAGATGGGTAAATTCTGTGCCTTATATATAGTAAAAAGGGGCTACAGAATGCTAATTTTGCAAACTGTATTTCGATCAATCGGTGTGTAGTTTCACTAGATTACGAAAGCTGATTGGTTTAGGCGTCACGGTTGGTTGATCATGTCTAACGACTTCTATTTGACCCTATCCAGAGCATCAATAGTTTTGCTATTTTTAGAAATTATGAAAATAGCATTTTCTAGAGTTTTTATAAAAAATCTTCAGTAATCATCACCATCAACATCACTTTTATTTTTATTATTATTGTTGTTGTTCTTAGTGGTGGTAGTTGACATGGTCGTAGGCGTAGTCATAGTAGGAGTAATACCCCTAAGCAATATTATTATTCATTTAGCTTGGGTTGGAATTTATCAATAACATTCTTTTTTTTATTTTTTCTCTTGATTTCACTTGGGCTGTGTAATTTGTAGAATAGAAATTTATAAATATTTTCTGGCCACATGTTGCTCGATGGTTACTGAAAGGTATCTGACGGACGTTTGGGTCTCTGATTTGTGCTCGGTTCACCCGTGCACGTTCAATATATGAACTGCAAAAGCAGAAATCTAATTTACTGCATTAAATGCCCGAATTGTGAAGAACTATATGTCGGTCAAACTGGAAATGCACTATCGAAACGGCTTGAGCTCTGCAATCGGGGTCATACATTTTCCTATTACCCACTCCACTACCCTAAGTATTGAGTACTCT
>OZ024742.1:171999656-172004656 GCA_964016885.1 Eledone cirrhosa
AGGAGCATAGAGTGCTCAACCGGCATACCGCCTATGGACGCATTCAAGCAACCTTACTACACACACACACACACACACACACACACACACACACACACACACACACACACACACATATATATATATATATATATATATATATATATATATATATATACATACATACGTATATATGTCTACATACATACACATACATACACACTCATATATATATATACATATAGACATACATATATATATACACACACACATTCATTCATATACGTATGCATGTATATCATTTAAGCAAAGGATGTTTATAATAACTTCTTCGTAGAAGCCATTTAATATGCTTGTGTAAGATTTGCTTATGGAAGGGTCAACAGTAGACATAAACATGTGTTACCCTAAAACAGATTTCAAATTAACACCACGTTCTTTTATACCCGCCTACATAAAACAGCCGTTCAGAAGTTCCTCCCGCACTCCCGCTGAGGAACACAAACATGCTCACAAACACACACAGTACCATTCGGCAATTTCGACGACATTTCTTTTAGTTTCTGGAACACTTGTACATCTCCCATGTTAAAATAAAAATTAACCCTGGCTATATGACACTTAGCTGTTTCCCATATTATAAAGCGCAAGTATTTACGCGTTGACCGAGTATGAGAAATGAGTAGAGTTCCCCTTCTGCATTCTGATTCGACTATTTATTAACACACACATACACACACACACACACACACACACACACACACATACACACGCGCGCGCGCGCGCACACACACACAAATGTATTGCCTACAAACAACAACTGTTTCTCCTTTCTAAGCATAAGTCCATGATTAAATCAACCCCACTGCATTACTGGTACATTACTTTACCGACTCCACAAGGATGAAAGGCAAAGCTATCCTCGGAGGAATTTGAACACAGATCGTAAAGGGCCGTTAATCAATTCCGCGAAGCATGCTCTCCGATGCTCTGCGATATTGCTAATCCACCATCTTCCATATAAACTAATAATAACAATAATGATAATAATCCAATATGTTTGTAAAAATATTGAGCATGTTTGAACATTTTGAAATCCATTTGCTTGCCACATTGTATTTAATAATTATAGAATATTCGATTACGTATAATAAATTACCCTTATTGGCGGGGGAATTGAACATGAAGTCTTGTGTGAATCGAACCAAGAATCTACTGCTTCATCACTGCTTCTAAAACTGATATGCCTCTTGGTTCAAGTCGATTATAACGAAACTATTACAAACAGGTATTTGTTTTATATCTCATCTATCTCACTATTACACATGTTGTTTTAGATAACAAGGCCATCTGTAAAACACCCATATTCCCTTGTTCCGTCTCAACATCTCTTTCTCTTTCACTTTCTCTGTCTCTCTCTCTCAATGTTATTTATTTGCACTTTTTCACTCCATGTTTCGCTTTCTATCTATGTGGCTAATAAAGAAACATATCTATGTATCAATCTATCCGGCTTTCTATATCTCTATGTCTCTTATTTTCAGCAATTTCTATCATAGCTGTTCTAGAACCCAAATGAAACAGAGGTTAAAACCTAAGTTCAGATAATCACATGTTTGGAAATAATTACATACCACCCCAAAAACTAAAAGGAAAAACCAAAGCACACGCACACACACGCCAACAAATCACATATACAAACAAAACATGAAATAAAATTAACAGCAAAGCTATAAATAAATAATATAAATAAACAAATAAATAAATAGATAAATAAACAAGTAAATAAATAAATAAATAAATAAATAATTTTTTTTTAAAAGGAAAATTCTTTCCGCCTTTGATGTTTTCATTTAAAGCTACTTCAATGGAAGAAGCCAGCAGAGTAGAGTGTGACGGGGAGCGGCGGGGGGAGCATAGACGAAAGAAAAATTGTCACAATGAAAAGGTCACACTGTCAATCAATGACCTTTCTTATTATTTTTATTATTATTATTATTATTATTATTATTATTATTATTATTATTATTATTCCCTTCATCACCATCGTTGTTGTTATTTTCGGACATATTTTAAGCTAAAGGTCACTTATATCGTTTACGTCGACTAATCAGAGAGTGTTAGTACGTTCTAATCTGAAAAGAAAATCTATTGACAAAGGAAAGAGCCAAACATATTATTATTCTGATTATCATAATCTTGGATGCAGGTTTAACCATTATTATTATTCAAGTCTCCCCCATATTGGGGAATTTTTCATTGTTATTTTTTGTTACATCCTCTGTTTTTGTTCTTTACACGCAGAAATGCCCATTTGTACCGTCCTGTATTGTCCTGCACTGTCCTTAATGTTTACTTTATGTAAGCCCTTGTGGTTAATAAAGAAATCATCGTCATTATTCATATCGTCATTATTATTATTCATATCGTCATTATGCTGTTATTTTATCATTTGGATTGTCTGTATCGGTAGAGCGTCAGAAACCATGCTTTGCAACATAGAGTTATGGCCCCTGGCGTTCTGAAATCATAACCCACCGTGGTTAACTTTCCCTGTCAACCTTACGAGGTCGATAAAATAAAGTATCAGTAATGCACTGGAGTCGGTTTAATCGACTTTCCCCATCCCCCACATTATTGGCATTGTGCCTAAATGAGAAACCATTATTGGCAGTATCGCCCCTTTACGATCTGAGTTCAAATCCCGCCGGGGTTGACTTTGCCTTTCATCCTTACGGGGTCGATAAAATAAAGTACCAGTAATGCACTGGGTAATGCCGGCCTTGTGCCTAAAGTAGAAACAATTATTGGCAGTATCGGTTGAGGGACGGACGCCATGCTTTCCAGCACAGTTACGTCCCTTTACAGTCTGAGTTCAAATCCCATCGAGGTTAACTTTGTCTTTCATCCTTACGAGGTCGATAAAATAAAGTACCAGTAATGTACTGGGTATTTGCTGGCCTTGTGCCAAATGTAGAAACAATTATTATACAAAATTATTATACAATTATTATACAAAAATAAAGAAAGCATTATTATAAATAAATTATTATTATTCTTTATTCTTATTGTATTTATATATCATTATTTTTCAATATATTTTTCAATATAATTTTCAATATATTTTTCAATATATTTATTTATTTGCTAATGCGTTTATATATCTATTTATTTGACTTATTTGTGAGTGTTTTATAGAATTTGGAATGTTGTATAAATATGTGGTACATTCATTTTCTAAACGTATGGTGGCGCTGTTCAGCCTCTGTGTGAGCACATTAGAGAAATTGCATCAGAGCATATTTTCCCTGTTTGATGTACTTCTGTTGTTGATGATGATGATATAGTTGCTGTTGTATTTGATACACTAGTTATTGTTGTTAGTTGTAGTGATGTTATTGTTGTTGATAATGCTGATGATAATGATATAACTGTTATTTTTGTTAATATTAATAATAGTATTGTTGTTGATGTCGGTCGTGGCGATAATATTGTTGTTACTGGCGGCGATATTGCTGTTATTTTAGTGGCTGTAATATTGCTGTTGTTGTGTGTAGTGATAATAGTGTTGCTGTTTGTTACGTCTGATATTTGATACCAAATAGTGTCAGAAAATCGATGAACGGGAAAAAGAAAATGGAAATTGGAAAGGTGGGAGGGAAGCAGGAAGGGACGAACGAAAGATATATAACATATGAAAGGAAAGAGAGAGAGCGAGAGGAAGAGAGAGAGAGAGAGGGCGGGGAGAGAGAGGTGGGGGGAGTTAAAGTGAGAGTGTGACATAATTTCAATCATTTTAGCAGTGACACAATACGCGTGTGTATATATGTGTATATATATATATATATATATATATATATATATATATATATATATATATATATATATATATACATGCGTAAATACGCACACATTTCTTTGCAAGTTTCTATGTAAGTGTATTTCAGTGAATGCATACTTATTAGAGGCTTTGGCTTATCAACAATCACATATATGCATCTATATAACATACGCTTGTTCACATACATGTGTATAGTTATATGTGATTGAAGTAAGATGACAATTTTATACACACGTGTGTATATATATGTATATGTGCACACTTGTAAATATATATATTTTGGTTTATTTTCATGTATATCTATAATCGTATATATGTATATTTGTATATTGTAAAAAAAAAAAAATACTTCCTTTTAGAATGGAATTATTGCCTCGACCCGACAGTACCTTCTTCCACATCTCCGCACACTACTCTAAAACATTCTAGACCATTCTACATCATTCTCTATCATTTTTTCGCACTTCTGCATACCCAACCCCAAACCTTTCAACAAGTCAATACAGGTCGCTGTACAGAGATAAAAGAACCTTTCATTCAGTTAACTTTGCATCATAGACGGATACAAGGACCTACTTTCTCAACAACAACAAAAACAGCAGCAATAGGATATATTCTACAAACAAAAACAACGATAACTATAAAAACAATATCACCGCCACTACCATGAGCACCAACATCAGCAATTACACATAACAACACGTACTACTACTAGATCAACAATAACAACAGCAATAAAACTAGCAGCGTAAACTAAATCATCAACATCAACTACAACACCGTAAATAAGATCAACAACGGCACCACCACCCCCAACGCTGCCTACACCAACAACATCAATACCAACGTCAAATATAACAGCGACAAAAGCAACGCTATCGACGACACCAAAAACTTCGGGGACTAGAGCAACAATATACATCTAAATGCCATTACAAAATTATGAATAAACTTCAAGCCAACGCACAATTGGATTACGGCCATATTGTATAGTTAAATCTGTAATGCAAGCAAAGTTCCTCTTTCTGCCAGTTATAAAATACACAGATTTTCTATGTGAGAATGAATAAATGTTAAGCTCTGATCTTTGGCATGGCCATACCAATATTTTCTCACTGATGTGGCAGGCTTACTATTCATATTGATTTCTGTTTTCTTTCATCCTTTTCTTTTTGCCTTT
>OZ024742.1:172009656-172019656 GCA_964016885.1 Eledone cirrhosa
AAAGCTATGGTTGTTGTGTCGCGTTCCTTCAAAAGAATTTTGTCGTTGTTCTAAATTGTAATGGTGATAGAGTAGTAAACGGAGGCAGTAACCTTTTAAACAGAGTTGCAGAGGAGATTGAAGGGGGAGTAGAGAGAGTGATGAAGCTTTTAAAGAGAGTTGCAGAAGAGATTGAGAGTGGAGTAGAGGACAGGATGAACCTTTTAAAGAGAGTTGCAACATGTATGTATTTAATATATTTTTGATGGTAGTAGTGAGAGGAATGAAGCGTGTAAAAGAGAGCGTTACAGCATGTATTTAGTTTTATCGATTTTTTTTATAGAAGCAGGAAATATTTGCCAAAAATAATTCTGCGTCGACTTGCCCTGGTAAATTCGGAGCACATGGGAAAAATTTCATCAACATTGGTAGAGAAATGTGGAGATGCATAAACATCATACACACAGACATACATCATACGTTTTATATGTATATATATATATATATATATATATATATATATATATATATATATATATATATATATTAGAAAGTGAGGTTTTTTTTACAAAATGAAAAATAACCGAGGTGTCCTACTCGAGTGAAAGTATAAAGAAAAAGAGATGAAATCGAAAATGCAACTGAAGTCTTATTTTTTTTTTAAATATATATATTTATTTGGTTCCTTTACCGGTTTCGCAGTTCTTCTGCTTTTCCAGACCCTCCATCTCAACTCACCTTTTGAAAAGCAGAATAACTGCGAAACCGGTAAAGGAACCAAATAAATATATATATTTTTTTTAAAAATAAGACTTCAGTTGCATTTTTGATTTCATCTCTTTTTCTTTATATATATATATATATATATATATAATAAAGTTAAATAAAAGTCAAATGATTAAAATTTAGCTTCGTTTATTACTGCTATATATATTTCAGTGACAGCCATCTTTGGCTGTGACCTCTTCAGGCAGTTTGAATTAGTATGGTATAGAAAAGTCCATATGTTGTTTAGGTGTATAATATTGTTAATACTCTGATATGCCCAGTTCCTTGTTGGGTTGTTAATTAACTGAGGAACTGGAGTCATATATATATATATATATATATATATATATATATATATACACGCACACACACACATATATATATATATATAGGAAAATAATCAGGACCCCAACGGCTGAGCTCTGGCCCTTTCACGAAGACAGACGAGCGCAGCAGAGACGTCTGAAATCGCTCATCAGAATGAAAATTTTAAATTTAATTTAAAATTTTCATTCTGATGAGCGATTTCAGACGTCTCTGTTCGGCTCGTCTGTCTTCGTGAAACATTTGGTAAATTGAATAATTGTCTTATGTTGTTTATTACATAATTAAATATATATATCAAGGGCGGTGCCCCAGCATGGCCTCAGCCGGATGGCTGAAACAGGTAAAAGAGAATATATATATATTTAATTATGTAATAAACAACATATGTTTATTATATATATATAAATATATATGTATTGCACTTACGTTAGACTCAAACCATGAGCACCAACAAACTTATGTATATGCGTGCATGTCTATATTTCCATGTGTGTTTGGGTATCTAATTAATTATGCATATTTCAAGAAACATTCTGTATATGTACATGTGTACGTAGATGTACATGTGTACATCTATATATGTGTGCATAATTTTCTCTGTGTATGTTTGTTGCATTTACTGCAAGTTTCTAGGTCTATGTGTTAATGGTGAGGGGTAGTGAAACTACACACCAAGATCCTGTCTGCTATATTACTACCGTCTATTCTTTCCTTTTGTTTCTTCAGTCAATTGCTTTCTGTCATATTCCACACATACATTAACGTAATCCACTTGTGTTCTCTTCATTTCTTTAAAGCAGTAATGTCACTCAGCATATGGCATTCCATCTTATATATGTGTATATGTATGTATATATATATATATATATATATATATATATATATATATGCGTGTATGTGTCTACACACCTTTCTATCAATGCGTACGTATATCGATTATTATTATGTATATACTTTCATAGGTCTCTAAAAATATTGATATGCCACCCGGTAGGTGGTTGGTTAAACAAATATAGATTTATCTATCAATCTAATATATATATAGGGGATACATATGTACACACACACACACACACACACACACACACACACACACACACACACACACACACACACACACACACACACACACACTCGCACACGCGCACACACACACACACACATATATATATATATATATATATACATATATATATGCGTAATTAAGTGTGTGTGTCTACAGCTTTACAATGAATACCACCTTCTAGCGATCCATATATAAACATACTTTATTGAGACGCCTCCATATCTATCTGGGTAGGTGGCTTGTTAAGCAGTCATTGAATATATATATATATATATGCGAAGAAAATAACAAAATGACCGAGATGAGAACTGTGAAATGAGATAGAGTGTGTGTGGTAGGAACAGAGTGAAAGTGGGGAACGTCAGAGAGAGAGAGAGTGAGAGAGACGGGGGAGAGAGGGAGGGCGGCAAAACGAGAGAGTGAGAGAGAGAGTTGGGGGAGAGAGATAGAAGAAGACAGACAGTGAGGGGGAGGGGGCAGACAGACAGGAGGGAGAATAAGTGAGAACGGATCAGGTGTGAAAGTAAAACGCATGAATAAGGCAGATTGAGAGGATATAAATGTGTGTGAGTGTATATATACACACGTATATATATATATAAATGAAGATTAGATATAATATATTGATTATATGAACTATGTCAGCACCAAGTTAGGTTAAAAACTAGAATGGGTTTAATATAAACTGTGGCAAGCATGGTATTTAGATTAAATGTAATCTGGCGAGGATTGTTTGGGGAAAACCAGTACAGTGTATGTTATGAATGGCACATTTCACTTCCTTTCTTTGAAGAGTGGTATTTGACCTCGAATTATCATGAAATATATGTTGAAATGTAAACTGCTTCTTCGTTTTTTTTCCTTTACTCTAACTTTCACACATGTTTCTAACTGTCATTCTACCGTCTTTCCTTGATATCATATTTGATATTATGCTTGATATCATATTTCATAATGCTTCAAAGGGAAAACGCAATGAAACTTACAGCTCATAACTATGCAGGTTTATCTTTCGATTCCTGAACTGGGCACTCGTCTTGCTATTGTTTGGCTTTGTGCTGGTGTGATATCAAAGATATATATTAATGTGAACTAGAGTTTATATATATGAATTGAACAGTGAAACATACACACACACATATATACCTGGTTAGGTGGCTTGTTAAGCAGTCATTGAATATATATATACGAAAAAAATAACAAAATAACCGAGATGAGAACAGCGAAGGTGACTGATGTATATGTGTAAGCATGAATACCAGCAATTTAACCCATCACTCTTCAAACGGTATATGCTTGGACAATGTGGAATAATGCTCTCTTATAGTGCAGAAACCAAGGCACAACTTGCTTGATGGTCCCAGCGTACAGAATGGAGAAAGCTTTACCAGGAAGAAGAGGGTGGCACATTGATATAGGCATTCCAATTCGCAGAACATGAATAATTATTTGACTTCAAGGGTTTACAATTTCTCAAACGAATTGATGTTGATGACATCGATACTACTACTAATGGTAGTCATATGATAGTTGGAATAGTTTTATATAAACAAGCTTCATTCTGAATCGTTCCTTTGTTTTCTTTTCCTCACGATTTCATTCGATAGTCTTCTTTCATACATTTTCTATATAAAGCCATGGCTTTGTTCTTAAGGAGCTCACTTCAAAACCATGTGATTACGGTTTCACTTCGGTGTGTTATATTGGGGCGAAAGTCCTTTACAATATTCTCGTGCTGAACAAAACCATATAAGTGGAATTTATTGAGGGAATCCGAGTAAAACCCATTTGAAAATGAACAAAAAAGACACAGGATGCAATTGTACAGTGTTATATAAAGTTTCTGCTTGGTGGAAGTGGAGGAGGTTAGACGTTTCGGACAGAAGTCCTTCAACATGTGCGCAGGTGTGTGCGTGTTTCTGTCTGCATTTTCGTGTGAGTGTAAGTTTAGTGTACGCCTAAATTGGCAAGCTGGACACATTAGCAGGTTGGACAAAATTAGTATAAAACGTGAAAGAAAATGTACTGAGATGCGATATGATAGAGTAATTCCACAGCATGGCCGCAACCAAATGACTGAAAATGGTAAAATAAAATAAAAAAAAGAAGAATGTAGAGAAAACAAAATAAATATAATCAGCGTACGATACATGATGTATAACTAAAAAGACATCTCTAGAAATAGACAAGCGGGAGATTCCTTTCTCACAAACTTAAACTTTCAGCTAATTAGATCTCATAGAAAATGCACTTCCGGGAAACTATTATTCTGATGGCAATTGAAATTTTACTCTTTAACACAGGAAGTGTCACATACTGTCCTTAGAATATAAACGTATTCATATTCACCATTCTTCACTCTCATATTTTCTATCTCTCTCTCTCTCTCTCTCTCTCTCTCTCTCTATATATATATATATATATATATATATATATATATATATATATATATATATATATATATCTCATACACACACTCAAACAATATGTATATATATATGTATGTGTGTATATATATATGTCTGTGTGTGTGTGTATGTATATATATATATATTTATATAATAATAATAATAATAATAATAATAATAATAATGATTTCATTTATTAGCCACAAGGGCCGACATGTAGGGGACAGTACAAAGACAGGGATAGTGGGGGTTTACAATAAGGTCGAGTAAAAGTGCACAATGGCAAGACTAATTTAACAATGAAAATATAAAAATAAAAAAATAAACTATGCATAAATATAACAAAATAAATTCCCCGATAGGGGGTGTACGACCCTGGGGTGACTCGGGTACCCCACCAATCCTGAACCACCCTGCGATTCTAGGGCTCCCAGGGAGAGCACCCCTCTCCTCAAGTTAGCTAGCCTATAGGCGCATGTTCAGAGTAGGCCCATTCACACGAGCCATTCTCGCCACATTCACCCACCTTTTAGCAAATGTACTGGGGGAAAGGACTTCTCTCTCCACCCTCACCTTCCTTACCAGGTGAAACTTGAAAAAGTTGATGAGGGATTGGCCGAAGAGAAAAGTGTCTGTTTTCAGTCCTTTTAACCTGGTCCACCATATAATCTCTTTCGCAACTGCCACCAGACAGAGGAACAGTTCCTGCTCTTCCTGACCTAAGGAAGGCGGTGGATTGATCTTCACTATGGCCTCGGCCGATAGCCGGATTCGTTCCACACGCGACAGTAGCTGTTCGACATAACTCCATAAGTCAGTAATGCACGGACATTGGACAAGTGTGTGCAGAACGGTTTCGTCGTTCTGTGCGCATCTTGGGCAGGTCCGTCTGACAGCACTTCCGTGACTGTAGAGTTTATCCTTAACCGGCAGTGCCCTCCCGGTAGCACTGCCAAGCGAGGGATTTCTGGAAATTTTCCATCGTCCCCGGCTCAAAGGTCCTCCGGTACAGACTCGTCAGTTCGACTTCGTCGAGGCCCAAAGCTTCTCCGAGTGCGCCATCGCACTTGCCCACCACTAATCCTCTATAGAACTCGAGAGTGGATATTCCACTGATCGCATTGCCCGCTTGGTAGAGGGCAGTGAGTGCCTGGCAATATTCCAGGTGCCAGTCACCCTGTCTCGGTCTCTTCTTGACCCAGGACTGCAGCTCAGTCAAAGAAATGAGCTGCGGAAAAGCCCATTTGATAAACGGCGACCACACCTGTTCACCGTTGAGGCAGAATAACTGGAGGTGTCGCAGCCTCAACGCATGTCTGCGCATCATTATATATATATTTATATAATCATATTAATAATAAAAATAATAATAATAATAATAATAATAATAATAATAATAATAATAATGATTTCTCTATTAACCACAAGGGTTTACATAAAGTAGACATTAAGGACAGTGCAGGACAATACAGGACGGTACAAATGGGCATTTCTGCGTGTAAAAAACAAAAAAAGAGGATGTAACAAAAAAATAACAATGAAAAATTCCCCAATAGGGGGGAGACTTATATAATAATAATAATAATAAAGAAGTCCCGTCGTAGAAAGGACCAGTTACTTATTGATAAGATGGTAATGAGGAATTGCAGGAGGAGATACACTAGTCTTGCCATTGGATAGATAGACTACAAAAAGGCATTCGACATGGTGCCTCATTCTTGGATAACCAAAAGCATAGAGATCTTCAGGGTGGCAGATAACATCAGACAGTTGTTGAGCAAAAGTATGAACTCCTGGAAAACAAAGTTAACATCAGGTGGAGAATCCTTGGGAGGCGTGAAGATCAAGAGTGGTATCTTCCAGGGAGATAGTTTGTCCCCTCTGTTGTTTGTCCTTGCCCTGATCCCCCTGACCATTGTACTGCGAAACGTGATAGCAGAATACAAGTTGGGAAAGAGGGAGCTTACCCTCAATCAGCTCCTATTCATGGACGATCTTAGGCTCTTCGGGAAGAGTGAAAAGGAGTTGGATGTGCTTGTTGACACTGTCCGTATTTTCAGCAACGATATATGTATGCAATTTGGTATTAGTAAGTGTGGAGTCCTTGTGATGAATAGGGGTAAATTGAGCAGAAGCAACCGAATACAGATACCAACGGGTGAGAAGATAAAGGAAATTGATACTGAAGAGGGATACAAGTATTTACGTGTTCTGGAGGCTGAAGACATCAAGAACGAGAAAATGAAGGAATTGATAAGATCTGAATACATTCGGAGACTAAGGAGCGTATTAAAGTCACATCTGAACAGTAGGAATGCCATAAGTGCAGTAAATTCCTGAGCTGTGTCTATTATTAGGTACAGTGCGGGAATTCTGAGATGGAATGTTGCTGCACAAAAAGAAATGTATAGGAAGACTAGGAAGCTATGACTATCTACAACATGATCCACAAAAGGAGTGATGTTGATAGACTCTACTTAAGGAGATCTGAAGGTGGAAGAGGTCTTATCAGCATAGAGGACTGTGTTCAGATGGAGAAAAATAACCTACACAAATACGTGACTGATAGTAGGGAGCCAATGCTCAGAATTGTACTGTAGGAGAGGAAATAGACCAGGGGATGTCTAAGGAGGAAATAACAACAAGGAGGAGGCTAGCCCACTGTGAAGGATCTGTGGACAGAGAGAGGAGACTGTGGCTCACATTGTATCCGAGTGTAAACACCTACCCCAGACTCACTATAAGGGCTGGAGACATGATGTGATGGACACTGGCACGTATGCAAAGTAAACAATTTACCACATTCTGAGAAGTGGTATGAGCATAAGCCAGAGTCGGTGATGGAAAACGATCAGGTGAAGGTGCTGTGGGATTTTAGGATACAGACGGACAAGAAACTGGAACACAATAGACCTGACCTGGTGATTTTGGACAAGGAAAAAAGATCGTGCCTGATTGTGGATGTAGCCTGCCCATTCAACAAGAGAGTGCAAGAGAAGGAGAGGGAGAAAATTAACTGATACCAGGACTTAAAGTGGGAGGTAAAAAGGATTTGGAAATGCCATGAAGTCAAAGTGGTCCCGATTGTCATAGGCGCACTAGGTACTATCTCAAAAGATTTCCAGGAACGGTTAAAGAAAATTGGCCCCGCCACGCTTTTTGGAACGCTTCAAAAGGCATGCTTGCTGGGAACAGCAAGAACCCTCCGATACGTCCTGAATATCTGAGGCTGCAGGTAGTGGCTTGATATTCATTTCAACAAACTTTCCAGTTAACTAACATCAATGACTGAGACTCAAAGAACAATAATAATAATAATAATAATAATGATAGTAGTAGTAATGATAGTAATAAATGGAAAATATATCACTATAGCATCATAATTTATTTCGTTATACATTTTTCAGGGATACTAAATCATAGTATGCCTTCTTCAGACAAAATACAATATTATATGTATAAAAATGTGACATACTCATAAAATAGATCGTATGCGATCGATTTAAAATGGGTATGCTTATATATGGGTATGTATATATATATATATATGGGTATAGAAAAACCACAGACCCTCCATCTCAACTCACCTTTTGAAAAGCAGAAGAACTGCGAAACCGGTAAAGGAACCAAATAAATATATATATTTAAAAAAAAAATAAGACTCCAGTTGCATTTTCGATTTCATCTCTTTTTCTTTATACTTTCACTCGTCTAGGACACCTCGGTTATTTTTCATTTTGTAAAAAAAAACCTCACTTTCTAATATATATATATATATATATATATATATATATATATATATATATATATATATATATATATATATATATATATACATACATACATTAAAAACAACAGAAGGCCGGACTGGAATGATTCCACTATGGCACTCTGTTGTTTGTAATGAATTTTTAACTCCGTTTCTACACCACAAACGGGATACCTTGGCTACGATGGATGATGTGCATAACGTCGAGTGTTTTTAATTCTATTGCATCATCGTTTACTAAGCGGAATTACAAGTTCTCACCATTGGTAATGAACATAACATAAATTATAAATATATATATATATATACATATATGTATATATACAAAATCAAATCAGTTACTAGAACGGTGCCATACCAGCTACGTACGTTTCGTTGGTTATTGATGACCGACTGAACTGGAATAAGTATATATAATTATATATATAGTACCTAAGGAGAAGACCCTTCACCTATCTATATCTACTCTGCACGAAACCATACCACATGTACTACCCCGCTATGCAGGCTGTCCTCCGATCTGCGAACGCTTTGTATGTACATACAAACACATATAGGATCCCACATATTCAAGTATTTGAAAACAGCTTGCATAGAACTGCAACAGTCATCGAATAGGGCCTGGCATTTACTATGGTTATCTTAGAATCTGTCTGACGGGTTATCGTTGGATACGATGAAGAGTGTTCCAGTTCATTGATCAAAATTAAATTACCATAAAGTGGATGCATATTTTGCTCATGGAGATTTAGCGATAAAATGGGTGAAAAATCAGGACATTTGTAGTAAAGCATAAGAAGTAAAAGTAATTTTAGAAAGCTAAGACGAGAAAAGCAATGTGAACTAAAATGCCTAGCTCATGCACAAAATTCCAGGACAGAAATGGAAATCACAGCCTTACGATCGTGGGTCAAATATCCTAAAAACTAGGCCAATCGCCTACATTTGTATGTCCGAATGAGTATCTGTCATATACATTCTCGAATGATCATATATATGTATTATGTATGGTTCCGTAACTTCTGATATAATCGATTGGGCGCCGAACTAATATACGGCGTTTCTAGAGCACTTTAAGCCTGGCGGACCCCACGCGGGCATCCAAATTACTTCCAAGGAAAGATAGAAAGTGAGAGTGACGGAATGAGAAATAGATATAGACGTAAAATCCACCCCAGTACTGGACAAGTACTTATTTTTTATCGACCTTCAAATGATGAAAGCAAAAATTGACCTAGGGAGTATTTGAATTCAGAGAGCAGAGAGCCGGATCGAATAACATAAACCATTCTATCAGACGTTCTAACGACTCTGTCAATCTCCGTAGCCATAGAACATATATATATATATATATATATATATATATATATATATATATATAATGTCAAATTGATACCATAGAACAACCTTAAATCATAGACAACCTATGTATTTCCAGGGGTACTTAGTACCCACGGGCTTACTAACTTCTTCTATCACCCTCCATTTGTTGAGAACAATCACGTTGATTCTATTTAGCTGCTATTTTTAGTAACGAGATAGACAACACGTCTATGTTTTTCCCGCTTTAACCTCGGGTAGTTCACGTACAGGTCATTTTTCGGCCTTTTGGATCTGTGCTAGCTGGCAGATAACAATATATTTTATCGTTCCTGGGTCTTTAGCCCTAGGAAAGGAAAATAC
>OZ024742.1:172024656-172037156 GCA_964016885.1 Eledone cirrhosa
TGTAGTACAAAAATACCGAAAAATGTTTTATTTCCAAGTATTCGAAGTATGAATTTACATTGATGTTATGCGTAAGACCACAAGACAGATTATTCTTTCGGTTGAAAAAAAGCGAAGAAAGGAGAAGGAATGGTTGTTAATATATGTTAGTTTAAATTAAATATCGTTATTCGAATAATTATTCACTAGGTGATTTGCAACATACAATTTCAAAACAAAATCCTGGTGCAGTTACAGAGAAAGCATGGGCGCAGGCGTTGTTGAATTGTTAAATATCTCGCTTCAAAATCCTGACATAGCGGGTTCAAAACTCACTGTGTGGCATCATAACCTTGAGTTGTAAGTGAAATTGTACGGTAGCCAGTCAACTGAATTGTCTTTTATTCAAACGTTCTGCATGTTCGTGTCATGTTGATTTTTTCCCGAAAATTAATTTGATGAGAGATATACCTGTGTAAAACAAACCCACCTACACTATTATAAACGGTGCATTGTATCTGGAATTTAATCGTTCAACCTTGTCACATTTTCTGAGGCGCTCATTCGATTAAAGACTTACACTAAGAATAACCGTGCCTGTGGAAGTCCCAACCACTTACACCTTTTACTATGCTACAAAGTGTTCTGCAGCGGTTTCGATTTTCTTTCCGATGTTATTTCTTCATTTGTTTATTTGTTCATTTCTTCATTTATCCGGTGTGACATTGAGGTTCCCCTGTAGAAAACATTGGTGGAATTTACCAATATTTGCTGTTATCCTCCATTTTTAACTTCCACAGAGAGAATTGTTGGTTGAATATCGGACTATTTGGCCGAATCTTCATTTTAGTGCTGATAACTTGCAAAAAATATTCAAATAGTATTTATTACTGAAAGAATATTTACTGATATTATACCAACAGACTGCAATTTCAACATTTCAACACTACACGTTTATATACACACATTTAAGAAATCAAGTTCATAATATATGAAATATGGAATAGAAGAAAGTATTTTAATCCTGCTTATATGTTTGTGTCTGTGAGAGGGAGAGTAAGAGTGTGAAAGAGAGAGAGAGAGAGAGAGAGAGAGAGAGAGAGAGAGAGAGAGAGAGAGAGATAGAGAGAGAGAGAGAAAGAGAGAGAGTGAGAGCTAGAGAGAGAGAGAGAGAGAGAGAGAGAGAGAGAGAGAGAGAGAGAGAGAGAGAGAGAGAGAGAGACGGGGCAATATAGCGTATGTTGTTCTTCCACCCAACTTTGCTCATAAAATATACCCCAGAATAGAAATTACGAACTGTACGAAGAGTACGAATAGTTGTAAGGAAAAATTATCGACTCATTTCTAGAAGTTTGTTTCGCACTAGGCGCAATTTTAAATCAATATAAATGTATATAATTTTACGTGACCTTGAACTGCCAGTTATCGAACAGATATGGAAAAAATTATAGATTCAACACAGGTGAAATTTTGAGTATTTATTTTATGAGAAAAAGATCAAAGAATATGGTTAGGAATTGCAAATGTTGAAATAACAGATAACTACATAGATTAATAGAGAGAAGAAGAAAATTGTTACACTCGAATAAATATTAGGAGAGAATTGTGAAATTACATACTCTTGTCTTAACTCGTATAACGAGACCCTGTCGTGTCAAACGTAATCCCTACCATTTGTAGATATATACTAACATTGTAGAGTGCTTCAATCTCCTTACACAATAACTTTATATATATATATATATGTGTGTGTGTGTATGTGTGTGTGTGTGTGTGTGCGTGTGTGTGTATGTATGTATGCGAATGTGTGTATAGACGTATGTTTGTGTATGTTTGTGTCTCTGTGTTATAAAGTATCGCACATACAAAACACACACACACACACATATATATATATATGTGTGTGTGTGTGTGTGTGTGTGTGTGTGTGTGTGTGTGTGTGTGTGTGTGTGTGTGTTCGAGAGTTTTGTATGTGTGATACTTTATAACGCTTAATGACATTTATTTGCATACAAAATTCATCAGTTATGATATTCTAGAGGTGAATATAATATCTGCAATTGAAATATCCAAGCATCTCATATTGTGACACGCTCATTCGGTTTAAATAGCGCTAACCATAGACGTTTTTTCTGTAACACACAAATAAGTAATTCGCTGTGTCTCACCGGGATTTGTAGTTGTTCGAACTATACCTTACTCACCTCTCTGCATAGAGGTCATTTCACAGATGTTTGCGAAATGTAAAATATATCTGTTTTACAAATACTATATTATTACATATATGTCTGTGAGTTTCAGGAGCTTGTTTCATAGCCACTTTGACTATTAGTCAACGGATTAATGGATATCATGAATGTGGAATATGGTAGACTGAATCAGTGGAAGTTCCTCATATGTGTACGTATCTGCGTGTGTAGGTATGGGAAGGTATGTGTGTGTTTGTGTGTGTCTAAAATTGTTTCGGTGTTTATATTCCATCACCTTTATATCTGACAAAAAGGATTATAAAACAAAACCTGTGTCGGTATAGAGGAATAAATCAAGGCGATGCGCCACAACATAGTAAAGGTCTATTGATTAAAAAAAAAGATAAATTAGAAGAATAAAAAGTATATATGTGTAAATATTCTTTACTTACGCAACCCAAAACCAGGATCAAATTAATTACAAGCCGAAAGTCGCCAGACACACACAACAGATCTCAAACTAAATACAATTTAGATCAAACCTACAACAACGGAACTATTCCTTGTAATATATCAAAGGGATATTTGATTAAGGAGTGAAACGGAAATCTAAATAGTGATGGCGGATCGAGTGAGGATATATTCCCTTGGTTCGAGAGAAATATGAGACAATCCTTGAAGCAACAGAACCCGGGTTATGGTGAGTGCCATGGCATGAACAAGTCTGTCACATTGGTACCAGTATATTTTCATTTCATTTCAAATTTCTAGTATCTAATTTTAATGTCTTCGTATTTATACGGATAAAACGTGAGATGATTTAATAGTAGATTGCAATTGTGCTGGGTGATGGTTTTCTATGCAGGTGCTCTGTGTTTTACGCCCCCCACCCCACCCCATGACACACTCACACACACACACACACACATTATATATATATATATATATATAAACTAATTTAATATATAAATGTGTTCTAAAAAGCACAGGCTTTTCTGATGATTTCCTTCGAATGAAACAGTAGAAGCCATTTCTCTATTAAACTTGTTTACACTCTACTAATGTATTAAGTACCGTAATATCTCTGGGTACTCCCGATTGAACCCGGGACGCACACACACATACGATATATATATATATATATATATATATAAGTAGATTAATAGTTAGATAGTGCTGGATAGTTACATAATTGTTTTGGTAGAAGTAATAATTCGAAAATATACGGCGAGTAGTCAAAACTGCACACTGCTTGAATAACTCTGTGTGTGTGTGTGTGTGTGTGTGTGTGTGTGTGTGTGTGTGTGTGTGTGTGTGTGTGTGTGTGTGTGTGTGTGTGTGTGTGTCTGTGTGTTAGTGTGTGTGAGTGCGCGCACGTAAAAGATAATACAAAAAGTAGACTGGAGTAATATCAAGCGAGAGGTTGAGGGAGGAATGGTGTGAGTTTAACCAAAGCTATTCTGTTAGGAATTTCATAAATGAAAGACTAAACAAACCGGCTGCAAAATACGTAACTCGTTGTACAAACACACACTAACACACAGAGCAAACAATACCAAAGCGAGGCATCGCATCTCCACATTCATCCCGAAATCTGAAATGTCTGCCATATTGTTTACTATAATCACTACTACAATTATTGTTATTACTATTTGTTTTTTGTTCTTATCTTTTGATTGCATCCCCAGATGTCCTTCCTTATTGCAATAAGCCACATCGTTTTTTAGTGATCGCTTGGCTGCTTTCCTCGATTTCCTGATTTCTACTCTAACAACAGTACCAAATATAGTTTTGCTAAACGCCAAACTAACTTTTCTTCTGATTTTAACATCTGTATTGGAAGTAGGAATATATAAACGTTGTTCCTGCTTGTTTTATTTTTTTGTTTTGTTTGGAGTTCGTTTACACAATCATTTTTTTTTTCTGTTTGTCGCTTTTGTTGTTGATTTTCACAATGTTATTATTTTTTTTATTATTAGGATGGTGGGTTGGCATAATCGTTAAACCGTTGGACAAGTATTTGTTCCAGGTTTCTAACTTTTGATTTCAAATCCTACCCAGGTAAGTAAAATAAAGTACCTGTAAATTACTGCGGTCGCTTAAATCAACTTCCCCTTCCCCAAAATTGCTCGCCTTATGCCTAAATTAGAAACCGTTATAATCATTATTATTGGCGGATAGATTAGCGGAATTTGTAAAGCTCGGACAAAATTATTTGGTGGATGTTTTACGTTCTGAGTTCAAATCTTGCCGGGGAGAAATGTAACTTTCGTTCTTCCTGGGTCGAAAAAATAAAGTTAAGTATGGAGGTGCATATAATCGAGTTACCCCATCCCCCAAATTGCTGGCCTTTTGCCAATGGTAGAATTATGAGTAATAAAAGTATTGTTTTTTATTACTGTTGTTGTTAGTAGACATTTTGTTATTTATTTTCGATTTTCATATGTCTGCAACGTTTTAAATTAGGCTTAAGAAAAGAAAACAGTTGCGTGGCCAATATGAATTCTTTGGTTTGCGGTTGTGATAATATATCTAGATAGTTTACGATCAACGGTAAGGACCCACAGCATACATTATATCAGCCTGGATGGAAATCAACTTCAATTACTTAATCACTTTACCTCTCTCAGTCTACCTCATTAGATATCTACGTCATACTCTCAATCCATCATATATATATATATATATATATATTAGAGAGCATGAGAAATGTAAATAGCAAGAGTGTATGTGTGTGTCTGTGTGTGTGTGTGTTTGTGTGTAAGATATAAATATATATTTTCCGTCTACCAAATTTCACTCAATGTGCTTCAGGGTCGATATCCTCGACAGCATCACAATAAGGATTTGCCACTACTATGACGGTTATCCAGTGACTATCTAATGAAAGGATCAAATGATGCATGAATAACAGATTTTTCATGATTTTCAAATGCCTGAAATGGCTCTTCTGCAATGTAATTAGTTTATCTTCAAAATGTAGTCTCTAATCAAAATACTTCTTTAACTAACAATTAAAACTACGAAATATTAGGAAACAATGCTAAATAAGATCATCTAACATTATTTGGCAGTATCGGTAGAGGGTCGGACGCCATGCTTTGACGCATAGAGTTACGGCCCTTGCCATTCTGAGTTCAAATCCCGCCGAAGTTAACTTTTTCTTTCATCCTTACGGGGTCGATAAAATAAAGTACCAGTAATGCACTGGGTAATTGCTGGCCTTGTGCCAAAAGTAGAAACAATTATTTGAATTGAGTTCTCTTCAGGGACACCGCAACCATTAAGATGATCTAGTCAGTCGTCTCGGGCGCATACTTTAGATGTACTCGTTACTGAACCTAAAAGGATCAGTTTCGTACACATTTACATAATTAAATGAAACATACTGAGCTCCTGTGGTCAATAAATCGGAGAATCTTTTCAGTGTAGCAACGTTGTGGAGTTGGTCGTAGAGTGCTATGCCTATCACATTATTTGACCTATGCGATTATAGAGTTTAGTGAGAAATGGTCGTATAAATGTTATGAATTGTCTCAATTTGACCTACATGATGATGGGTTGTGTAGTGGCAAATAGATTTCGTAATGATCTTAGTGCGTTTAGTATAAACTGTTTCAAAAATAGGTGATTCAACTTATTAATAGTAAGTTAAATTTATTTGGTAGAAAGGAATACAAAAGAGGGAAAAGGGGGGCGCATATTGTAGTCTTATCTTATGTTACAAAACATTGAGATGGTGGATTTGGTTGTGTTGATGAAATATCGAGTCTGTGACAGCTGTAACATCTTAGATATATACGCCAGATTCCTTATGTGATCTGTATATCTTCATTGTAAATGTCAGCTAATCTTCCGATGAAAGGCATTTCCTATTTCAATAATAGACCTCAGCTATTACTTTATAATGTTGGACATATATTTGCTGTTGATACTGTTTTTTTTTACAATTATAATAGCTATTGTTACTGTAGTGCTTGGGATAACAGGTAGGGCGTCAGAAAAAAAATGCTTTACAATGTAATTCCTAAGTTCAATTCACAACGAGGAGAAATCTGCATTTCATCTGACCATGGTCAATAAAATATGGTACCAGTTAAGCACTGGTTTGATATAATCTCTTTTTCCCTTCTCCCGAATTGCTCATCATGTGCCAATGTCAGAAGCAAAGAGTTACAGCTCTTGAGAAGGTTTATGTTTAGGCAAAGTGCTAAGGGCGCCAGGTATAGTGCTTCACGACACGTTGTTACAACACTTAACGTTCTGAGTCCAAAACCTGCAATGGCCAACTTTACATTTCATCTTTTCGAATTTGATAAAAAAGGCTCTAGATCAGGACAGGTGGAGTGGTAAAAATATCCAAAAGGCGGACGAGGTATTTCGCTGTATATAATTCAGCACTGTGCATTTTGAATTCTAATCCCGCCTCCTAACAAGTCGATATTGAAGTACATTACTCTGTGTGTTCTATGTTCACCTTGTTCGTAAATAATGAATTAACATAAATACTTTTCTATCTAAATTTGCGATCTAACACATGTTTTACTGACGGAAATATGATAAACGCATACTCACACACATGCACACACACACACAAACATACACACATGAAGTCCATCGCCGGGAAATTAAAGTTCTATACACAAAAAATTCAAGTATAAAATCTATTCTTTTTGATGTGAAAAGAAAATTTCTTTCGTCGTGTACTATACACATACCATGAATATATAATAAATAAAAGCACATCAGGTGCTTTATTCAAATTTAAATATCTATACATACATATATATATATATATATATATATATATATATATATATATATATATATATATATATATATATATATATATATATATATATATATTGTAATATATATATATATATATATATCTCGTTGATAAAGTATTTCCTGTCCGCCGCTCTCTAGAAGTCTTATATATTTTATGTGGGCTGATAGTGGGCGATTTAAGGATTTACAGAAACCCAAGAAGCTAGATTTGCCATCTTTCTAGTGGGTCCGGGTAAGCTTTTTACATTCATATGATTTATTGATTTATTGATATTTTATCTGAGTGACCCGAATCTTCCTGATCGTAATTTTTCGGTCGTATGGTTGATTTTAGACATAATCTATGTGTGTTGGTATTTTAACGATAGTTATAGCTCTGATTTATCTGAATTATTGAGCCCTCTGCCACTCATGTCGAATTTTGTTAATCGTGAACTCGTGCGCCGATTTTTCGATACTCGATTATTCTACTATATTTAGCTCTAGACTTAGCTATTGACCAGTTAATTTTATTGTTCATTTTTTGTCGATTCTATTAAATGATGAATAGCTCCTGTTTATTTTAACATGTCTATTGAGCACTCTTATTCGATATGTGATATTCCGCATTCCCGAATAATTTTCGCGGATATAGGGGTTATCTCCCTTGCTGGATTCCATGTGCGTTTTCAGCTAGGGTTGGCTTTTTTATTCGTTTGGACAAAGCTCGTTGATAAAGTATTTCCTGTCCGCCGCTCTCTAGAAGTCTTATATATTTTTATGTGGGCTGATAGTGGGCGATTTAAGGATTTACAGAAACCCAAGAAGCTAGATTTGCCATCTTTCTAGTGGGTCCGGGTAAGCTTTTTACATTCATATGATTTATTGATTTATTGATATTTTATCTGAGTGACCCGAATCTTCCTGATCGTAATTTTTCGGTCGTATGGTTGATTTTAGACATAATCTATGTGTGTTGGTATTTTAACGATAGTTATAGCTCTGATTTATCTGAATTATTGAGCCCTCTGCCACTCATGTCGAATTTTGTTAATCGTGAACTCGTGCGCCGATTTTTCGATACTCGATTATTCTACTATATTTAGCTCTAGACTTAGCTATTGACCAGTTAATTTTATTGTTCATTTTTTGTCGATTCTATTAAATGATGAATAGCTCCTGTTTATTTTAACATGTCTATTGAGCACTCTTATTCGATATGTGATATTCCGCATTCCCGAATAATTTTCGCGGATATAGGGGTTATCTCCCTTGCTGGATTCCATGTGCGTTTTCAGCTAGGGTTGGCTTTTTTATTCGTTTGGACAAAGCTCGTTGATAAAGTATTTCCTGTCCGCCGCTCTCTAGAAGTCTTATATATTTTTATGTGGGCTGATAGTGGGCGATTTAAGGATTTACAGAAACCCAAGAAGCTAGATTTGCCATCTTTCTAGTGGGTCCGGGTAAGCTTTTTACATTCATATGATTTATTGATTTATTGATATTTTATCTGAGTGACCCGAATCTTCCTGATCGTAATTTTTCGGTCGTATGGTTGATTTTAGACATAATCTATGTGTGATGGTATTTTAACGATAGTTATAGCTCTGATTTATCTGAATTATTGAGCCCTCTGCCACTCATGTCGAATTTTGTTTATCGTGAACTCGTGCGCCGATTTTTCGATACTCGATTATTCTACTATATATATATATATATATATATATATATATATATATATTGTAATATATATATATATATATATATCTCGTTGATAAAGTATTTCCTGTCCGCCGCTCTCTAGAAGTCTTATATATTTTATGTGGGCTGATAGTGGGCGATTTAAGGATTTACAGAAACCCAAGAAGCTAGATTTGCCATCTTTCTAGTGGGTCCGGGTAAGCTTTTTACATTCATATGATTTATTGATTTATTGATATTTTATCTGAGTGACCCGAATCTTCCTGATCGTAATTTTTCGGTCGTATGGTTGATTTTAGACATAATCTATGTGTGTTGGTATTTTAACGATAGTTATAGCTCTGATTTATCTGAATTATTGAGCCCTCTGCCACTCATGTCGAATTTTGTTAATCGTGAACTCGTGCGCCGATTTTTCGATACTCGATTATTCTACTATATTTAGCTCTAGACTTAGCTATTGACCAGTTAATTTTATTGTTCATTTTTTGTCGATTCTATTAAATGATGAATAGCTCCTGTTTATTTTAACATGTCTATTGAGCACTCTTATTCGATATGTGATATTCCGCATTCCCGAATAATTTTCGCGGATATAGGGGTTATCTCCCTTGCTGGATTCCATGTGCGTTTTCAGCTAGGGTTGGCTTTTTTATTCGTTTGGACAAAGCTCGTTGATAAAGTATTTCCTGTCCGCCGCTCTCTAGAAGTCTTATATATTTTTATGTGGGCTGATAGTGGGCGATTTAAGGATTTACAGAAACCCAAGAAGCTAGATTTGCCATCTTTCTAGTGGGTCCGGGTAAGCTTTTTACATTCATATGATTTATTGATTTATTGATATTTTATCTGAGTGACCCGAATCTTCCTGATCGTAATTTTTCGGTCGTATGGTTGATTTTAGACATAATCTATGTGTGTTGGTATTTTAACGATAGTTATAGCTCTGATTTATCTGAATTATTGAGCCCTCTGCCACTCATGTCGAATTTTGTTAATCGTGAACTCGTGCGCCGATTTTTCGATACTCGATTATTCTACTATATTTAGCTCTAGACTTAGCTATTGACCAGTTAATTTTATTGTTCATTTTTTGTCGATTCTATTAAATGATGAATAGCTCCTGTTTATTTTAACATGTCTATTGAGCACTCTTATTCGATATGTGATATTCCGCATTCCCGAATAATTTTCGCGGATATAGGGGTTATCTCCCTTGCTGGATTCCATGTGCGTTTTCAGCTAGGGTTGGCTTTTTTATTCGTTTGGACAAAGCTCGTTGATAAAGTATTTCCTGTCCGCCGCTCTCTAGAAGTCTTATATATTTTTATGTGGGCTGATAGTGGGCGATTTAAGGATTTACAGAAACCCAAGAAGCTAGATTTGCCATCTTTCTAGTGGGTCCGGGTAAGCTTTTTACATTCATATGATTTATTGATTTATTGATATTTTATCTGAGTGACCCGAATCTTCCTGATCGTAATTTTTCGGTCGTATGGTTGATTTTAGACATAATCTATGTGTGATGGTATTTTAACGATAGTTATAGCTCTGATTTATCTGAATTATTGAGCCCTCTGCCACTCATGTCGAATTTTGTTTATCGTGAACTCGTGCGCCGATTTTTCGATACTCGATTATTCTACTATATATATATATATATATATATATATATATATATATAACGGAGGAAATGTGGTAAAGAACCAGGTGGACCATAACGCACCAAAGTACTCAATACTTAGGGTAGTAGAGTGGGTAATAGGAACGAGTAGGACCTAGAGTCCAGAATTAGCCGTCGAAACGGCTAGAGATCAGCCGTCGGGGTCCTACTCGTTCCTATATATATATATTTTGTAATATATGTATATATATATATATTGTAATATATATATATATATATATATATATATATATATATATATTGTAATATATATATATATATACATATATATATTTTGTAATATATATATATATATAATATATATATATATATATATATATATATATATATATATATATATATATATATATATATTACAGAATAACAGGAGGCATGTTCTGGTGTAAATACATGAAAGGTTTATTATACTATCATCATTCCAATGACTGGGTTCAGTATGAATCCAGTGACATCATCAGGTAATTCAAAATATAACGAAGGAATATAGCAGATAAAAATCATTGGTGTTTAAATCAGAGACAAGAGGCCTGCCGATATGTTAGTAGCTTGTAGCTGCGTCAGCCGTTCTCAAGTGCTGATAATTGGGTCAAGATACTACCCTCGTGTTTTGGGGCGCAGGCCTTTAATGTACTACCACCATCCAGTCAGAGGGCAGTGTCAGCGCTGAGGGCTCGCGTCAATCAGGTTGGACACGCATGCTCGATATTGCCGCGAAATGTGTTTTTTGAAGGACAAACAGACATAGAGATTAAAAAAATATATATATATATGAATAAAATTAGTCCTTCATCAGCGAAGAAATACCAATGACGGTTGGAAAATCACTGATGAAGGACTAATTGTATGCATATGTACCCTATTTCCAACAACGCAGCACGCCATTTTTCATATATTCATTTTATATATATATATAAATATATATATATATATATATATATATATATATATATATATATATATATATATATATATATATATATATATGTATATATATAAATAAATAAAATAATGAATAAACAAAGATACAGTTCCTTATATTAAAAAATTCATCATTTTACGATCGTTTCTAGGATATATATGTGTTAGAGTTGGTATGCATATTCTATAGATCTATGTACAATATTTATACAAACTATCAGAGGGAATATACATACCTACACATATATATGCTGTCTTCAGAAATAATGATATTTGTTTATTGAAAAAAAAGAAAGATTCAATACAATTGGTCTGTTTGGGAACAGGTTTTGAATTGACCAATAGAGAGATAGTGGGGGTCAAGATAGTAATATAGTAGTAGAATAACCTTAAATTATGGGTAGAGGAAGGTAGATTTCAGTTTTGGATGGAAAAGAATATTATGAATGAAGGATTATTTTAGGGAAGAAAATAGGTCGTATGCTGACCTCAGAAATAATTTTGTTTGTTCATTGAATAAAACCAACAAAGATCTAATGTATTCTGTCTGTTTGGTAAGAGGTTTAGAATTAACCAATAGAAAGTTAATAATTGGCCAAATCGTAAAATAGTAGTAATTGAAGCTTATTTTAGGGGTGAAAATAGGTCGGGTGGTCAGTAAAAGGTATACAAGCAGTTGCTGTTATAAAATAGTAATGTCAATGCAAATATCTAAGGAGACTAAAGTGTTAGTGAAAAAAATACATCTATGAAAAGAATATAAATTAATTTAATTGATGGGTATATTTATATTGATAAAATTATACTAATACATATAGATATGATAAATAAGAGTTAGATGCAGTTGAAAAGTGCTGTTAAAGATGAGGGGAAATTAAAAGAATATAAAAATAATATATATATATATACATATATATATATATATACATATATATATATATATATATATACACATACACACACACATACACACACATATATATATATATATACACAGACATATATATATATACATATACATGCAAATATACATACATACATATATATATACACACACATACACATTTACATATACATATAATTATTGGGGGTGGGGGGATTAAATTTATTAGTGAGAAATAATAAATATATATAGATTTCAAGGAACACAGTCTTAACCTGAAGTTAAAGCATTATATATGTTTAGTTAATGGTATCAGTTTTAGGAAATGATAGTTGTAAGAAGGAAAGCAAAATTATGTAGTTCATCAGTAGTAGAA
>OZ024742.1:172042156-172047156 GCA_964016885.1 Eledone cirrhosa
ATATATATATATATATATATATATATATATATATATATATATAAAGAATACAATAAGACAATAGAATACATTAATGATATACAATTAATTAATTAATGCATTCTATAGTAGGAAAAGTAATGTTACGTTTTATGTTAGTCCGTCATATGTCAGAAATAAGAGAGAGCGAGGGGGGGGAGGTTGTGAGAGAGAAGAGGAAACAGATAGAGTAAATGGAGAAATACGATAGACTAGAATAAAAGTAGACACAAAATGGAGAATAAATTAGACAGTAAGAAAGCTCGTGAGTATTTAGTCAGCCATTTCTTTATGGTTGTGTGAGGGTGCTGGTGCGTACATGTGTGTGGACGTGTCTCCCATGCGTGTGTGCATACAGAAAGGATCTCCGTATCGTTATATTTATATGTCTATCTACATATCTCAATATATTTACCAATATTTCTAACTCTATAACTCTCTATGCCAGTGTTTTTCAGATTTGTATGGTTGTGTCTACAATAGTTTCTCCGCATGTGTAGATTGGCCTGTGTGTGTGTGTGTGTGTGTGTGTGTGTTGTCAATGATACATGTGCACATGTGTCTTTAATAATTGTTTCTACTTTGGGCACAAGGCCAGCAATTATCCCAGCGCATTACTGGTACTTTATTTTATCAACCTCGTAACGATGAAAGGCAAAGTTAACCTCGGCGTTATCTGAACTCAGACCGATATTACGTAAAGGGACGTAGCTCTGTGCTGCAAAACATGGCGTCCGACCCTCTACCGATTCTGTAAGTCCGACACATAATGCGTCTTTAATACAGTTATAAAGGTATGTGTGAATGTGTAGATATCTCGTTTGTGCGTGCTCGGACACACAAACACAAGTTGATTTATACAATTTCCTTCAAAACATCTATGATGTTTCAGTGAATTCGGACAAATTGGCAGTTCACGCTCATCGGCTGTCTTTTGGAAGAATCCCAAACTATAATGATACCCAGAAAACAGCCGATTAGCGGGTACTATATCCGCCTTTTCAGAATCTTATGTTACTTATCTGTCTCGAGTTTTATTCTTTTTATTGATATTTTCATTGTAATCGACACACCCTCATTTTGAAATCCCAACTGTTTTATAGATTTATATATACATATATTTTTCCTAATTCCTATGTTTCAAACTTTTCTCTCACTCTGTCTCTTTTCGAAACACTTCATTCCCCGAAGAAGGAATTCTGTCCTTAATGTCAAATCCTTTTTTACTTCATTCTAAGCGAGATACTAAGAGTTTTATTATTTGAATCTCTGAGTTTGTTTTATCTCTTAAACTATATATATATATATATACATATATCTGTATTTATATAAAGATGAAATTTTCTCTGTGTGTGTGGACAATTTTTAATGAGGGCTCATATATTCTAAAGCATTCATGCGATTTCTTTTAAATTTTTTACAGAGCTTCTCCTTTCACAAAACCTGTACATGATCTACAAAGGCTTTCAAAAATCGATATTGGGGCCTTTGGAAACATTAAAAAAGTTTCGGTTATTTGTGTCAATTTTCGTGATTAAATAAGACAAGTGTTATCTTTCGTCAATACAATAGGAACTCATTTTTGATGACGTTCGTTGATCTCGAGTTGGTAATTCTGACAACCTATTTATTTATGCTCCTGACGGGAAAACCAAACATTTTGTGTATAAATCTGCTCTTCAATAATCCAAAAGATTATGAGTGCTCCCACCCAACATCCACCTCTT
This sequence comes from Eledone cirrhosa, assembly GCA_964016885.1. Lineage (NCBI taxonomy): Eukaryota > Metazoa > Mollusca > Cephalopoda > Octopoda > Eledonidae > Eledone > Eledone cirrhosa. The sequence continues at coordinate 172,043,902 of OZ024742.1, forward strand.
TTATAACGATTTGCTTATCCATCAGTTCCCCCAGTTATGTCCAATATGTATTGTTATTCTAACCTATGTACATAACAGTGTCTATTATTCACTTCACTTCTCTATTTCATGATGCGCTTTTACTGTTGCCAAAAAAATTTATACATAGACTGGATTTCTGTTGTTACATGGGATAACGGAGGATACCGAACTCACATATGAATTATTTCGCTGGGAGAGTGCCTAAGGTTTTCATGTTTACCTAAAGTACGTTTTTCTTCTATGTATTCAAATTTACTTTGTTTAGTTTAATGAGTTACATCGAAAGCTACTTGAACCGTCCAAAGGACGGGTACTTTAGCTAGTATATGTATATATTCTTTACTGATTTATATATATATATATATATATATATATATATATATATATATATATATATATATATATATATATATATATGTGTGTGTATGTGTGTGTTTGTGTGTGTGTGTATATATTTATACACATTGTATATAAGGTGAGATAGACATAGTTTCTGACAGAGATATCACAAAGAGAGACAAATAGACAGAGAGTATGAGAGAGTCACAGAGGGAGAACTTACTCGGTAAGGTATTTAATGGTTTAAATTCATGTCAGCGACTAGTAATTAATTAATTATAGCCTTGTAGTAATTAGTAGTACATTCCAAATATTTCCCTCTTGGCTGGTTTGCGAGAATGTTGATGTAAGTAATGTAAGATCCCCTCCCCGTCTACCCCTCATTAGCTACAACCCAAGTTTATTTGAACTAGATTAAGAGAAGTACCTAAAAAGATTTATTGAAAACATTGAAATAAGTGTTTAAGAAAACATTGTAATAAGATTGTGTTGTACCTCCGTCGGTTCAAATGATGAATATCCATTTCTTCAGTTATAAAACAACTTATTCGAGAAATTAACCTGCATATATCTGACCATTCTAAGAATTGCTGGACTTTTAAAGTCGTTCTGATGTAGAATCAGTGTGCGACAGTATATGTGGTATAGCTGGCCTTTTAAATCAGAGATACACATTTTTTGTCACCTGAGTAGAGTGAGGCAGCCAATTATAAAGTTTACCTTCCACGGACACATCACATATCCGGGAATCGATCTCATGAAGTTTACACCCGAAACACTGTCTTAACTATATTTATTTTATTAATACTTCAAAGTTTAAATATGATTTCTGATTTAGGAACAAGTCCAGTAATTTGTTGCACGCGAAAATCATTTATATCGACCTAAACATTTGGTTAGTATTATATTTTTTCGAGCTCGGAAGATAAAAGGAAAAGTTAACCTCCGCACGATTTGTACTTAGAATGCAATGACGCTTAACAAACAGTACTGAACATTAATTCTGCCTATCCATCGCCCTTGTATAACCTTTAAATGTTTTCAGATGTTCTTGTAAGAGTATTCATGCAATAAATACAGTGTCAGATTCATGAATAATGAAAACATCTTTAGCGAGTATTGAACTCTCAATCTAATTGGTTGAACATAAAATTTGTCATTTACACGAAAATTCTAGTCTCTCACCCTGTCAGCATCCTAATTTTAACAGAGAAATAGATATTTGCCAACATTGGCTCAATGCCAATAGTCATTTGTACGGAATAGTAGAATTGATGGCATGTCTTCCGGAGCTTCATGTGGGATATTTAAACGACACTAGAAGAATAAAGGTAACGGATAATTCTGATAAGATTTGAACACACTACATCCAGGCATGGCGCTGTGTGGTTAAGAAATTCGCATTGAAATTATGTGGTATCTGGTTGAATTCAATTAGAATCGCATTGGGGATAAATTTTCTTGGAGGGTAGGGGTGGGTAACTATGTGGAATCCCGTTTGAGATAGAGTTTTTGTTTTTGGCTGGTGGAAGATTCATGTGTTACGTGGTTTAACGCATCAACACCGTACTTAGGCTCATGTAATTGAGTCAACTCGAGTGCAACCATGGAAACCTCCTTTCGAATCAGAAGATATTTAGAGCCTGTAGTAGTGGAGATTTCCGGCGTTCTAGGCCCGTGTACCACAGCCCAGCTCATTGGTATTGGGGCGGAGTTAGCTGCCTGCAGATGTGAACTGGTTGTTTCAGCGCGTCTCCCACACCATTCTCCGAGGAAACGCACTGTCCATCCTGTCGGCCGGGACAGAGAGGCAGAAGGTAAGTGAGTTGGTAGTGGAGGATACTCGTTCGGATGTCGCTTTCACACATGTATTGAACGTTATTTTTTAAAACTGTTGTATTTATTAATGACTGTACATGATGACATGTAGACGAATTTATATTTACGTACATTCCATGTACGATTACTGGAGCCGCTGAATAAGTTCATAAAAGTTGCAATTCATAATCCACGAATTAAAACAAATATAAAAAGATTTAGTTGCATTAAATTAGACATTTCTTTTACTGCTTTTCGTAATTTAACTGGGGCAATATTTGGACATTCCCTTGAAGAGAAAATCGTCATCATAACGATCAAATTGTTTCAAATTTTCTAGACTGGATCTTATTTCATCGATCTATTTTCTCAAATCGCTTAGTAGCGGAACATGAGCCAACGGTCGGGTAAGATGTCACTCAGTGTGTCTTAATTCGATATTGCGTGGTTGCGATTAAAACATTTTAACCACACAGCCTTAAATTTAGTTTTACTTCCTACTGGTGCAATACTGGTTTAGAGTCTTCCTTTGTATATCTCATTCTCAATAGATCCCCAGCACCCACCCTCTCATTCGTATGCTTTGGCATAAATCAATCATGTTCATACGTAGAGAGATATGTTCTCTCAGATTTAAATGTCACGATGGCGCTCTTATAAGATCTACTAGCAGTTAGACACCCATTTCGTTGAACGTATATATTAAGACTTTAGTTTTGCTCTTAATAGTCTTGTAAGTAATTGCAGAAATAAATATTCTTATAAACCTGAATGTGAAGTTCATATTAGCTTCAAATATTAACTGCAATATATTACAGGTGTAAGACTTTACCCACAATTTAGATCATGGTAGTTATACAGAAAGTCATTCATTCATATCATCTAATTGCCCAAAATAGAGCGTAAATAATATCTTTCGACCTAAATCTATGGATTAAAAGTATCATGCTCTATTAAATATATATTATTGTGTGTTTCAGTATGTATGTGTACTAGCTGTCAGACATACCGAGCCGAAGAAGTGTACACTATGTAGTTATATTGGCAAACATAAGGAACAACTTTGGCTAATTCCAA
>OZ024742.1:172064656-172092156 GCA_964016885.1 Eledone cirrhosa
GGCTTCTCTTCTTCTTCCTTCCTCCTTCTTCTCACTCCTTCCTGTCTTTCTTTCTTTTATCTTGTGGCATTAACGCTAACTTATGTTCCCATCCCTTTCTGTTTTGGTTTATCTGACCAGTAGTAGCACACTATTAACTTTAGCCACGTCAATCGAGGGCGACTGGCTGAGGTTGAAGGAGCAGGATAGCGGTCGCCCTCGGATCCTCGATTTTCAGCCCCATGGATTTTACCTATTACATTCACGTATTATATTTCGAATACCTGATGATATCACCGGATTCATAAGGAACCCGGTCATTGAAATGATCATAGTATAATAAAACTTTCAAGGATTTACACAAATCCAGCCTACTGTCATTTCATTATAATATGTATATACATATATATATATGTATATATATATATGTATATACATGTATATATATATATATATACATATATATATATATATATATATATGTATATATATATATGTATATACATGTATATATATATATATATATATACATATATATATGTATATATATATATATATGTATATATATATATATATGTATTTATATATGTATATGTATATATATATGTATATTTATATGTATATTTATATGTATATATATGTATATATATATGTATATTTATATGTATATATATATGTATATATATATGTATATATATATGTATATATATATATATATATATATTTGTATATATATATATATATATATATATATATATATATATATATATATATATATATATATATATATATATATATATGTATATATATATATATGTATATATATATATATATATATGTATATATATATATATATATATGTATGTATATATATATATATATATATATATATATATATATATATATATATATATATATATATATATATATATATATATATATATATATATATATATATAAGATATAAGAGAGTATTGAAGTATGCTTGAAGCATTGTGGAATAATAAGTAAATATCTTTAAGTCGTTTGGAAGCCTAGACATTGCAAATGGGTAACAAGGTCCGGTGGTGGAGAGAGAGATGTAAGTGGGTGTACGTTGAGATGCGTGGTGTGTATAAGATGTGTGAGATGTGTAGAATGAAGGGAAGAGTATAAAGGATAAAAATAAAAATAACAACACAAGAGAGAGTTACCTTGGGAGAGATTTAATAGTTCCTATATATTTCGGATTCACATCCATCAACTGGGGTTTTTTCCGGGGTGGGGGAAAAGGTTGTCTGTTGATCAAGTCCGGAACGCGTCTTTCGCTGTTTGTTGTTTTGAATATTCAAAACAACAAACTCTTTACACCGCAAATCCACACTCAATGATCCACCCTATCTTAACACAATTCGTGACATCTATCTAAAACCTTTTACCCTAGAAATATCCCCATGTACACCTACTTTTAGTATAATTACCTTCCATTACTCAGACTACATTATATCACTATATAATTATATGTAAACTTTAAACACTGAATTATTTGTGCAAAAGTTGCTGTATGTATGGAATGCTACCATTAGATAAATAGAAGATTAATTTATTAACATAAAAGAGCTATATAACATATATGTTGAGTACAATGAATTATGTACAAGTGGTATATGAGTTATACATACATGTATAACTTGATAGACAGATTAATGACATTGTAAGTGAGAATTGCTCTTTGGTCTACCATGCAATCAGTCATGCGCTGACCCAGAGCTTACCAGGGGTTATATATAGACGTGGTTCTAATAAGACCCTGTCAGGTTCTGTGAGTAGACTACATTTACAAAGAAGATCTGACTCTTCGTATGAAATATTCAGTTGTAGCACTCTATGATAGGGAGTAATCATCCCAATATAGAAACCTTTAGTACTTCTTGATAGAGTAGACTGTAATTTAAAGATAGGATACTTAAATTTGGAAACTGTATATAACCATATATATAAGGGACTCAATCGAGACACCTTTTAATAAACATTGGAATAATAAATTTAGTTATAGAAATCAGCTAGTTACCTCCCCTCATGCATTAACTCCCCTTAATTACACACATACTTCCGGAAAATAAATCGATGTAAATTCTCGCAACAAAAACAACCTGCTCTATAAAATTGGATTAAAGAACACTGACCCGCAACAAGCTGTAATAATTTAACTTAATACATCAAACATCCAATACTGAATCATCGTTAATTATGTGAAGGACATATAAACTATATATTACGTTTCCTGGTTTGTGAAAATGGTGGTGTATACAAAAACCATAACATTATTTTGCTTCTCATTTATAATATTTCTCTGCACACAAGCTTCTTTATCATACACAAAAAATACTTTACCACTACAACCTCCATAATACTCTTGATTACCCGCTTAAAGTGCTTGTATCGCATATAAAACCTTGCCGCACAATAATCTTATATAAATAAGACACACGTGCATGCCCCACGTGTAACTATTGCATGCACTAACTACTTCAACTGACTAACCAACTATCCTCTTGCATTATCTACGTAAACTGCCGATGATGTATTTTAACTTTAATTTTGCTTTGATTCTGTTTTAATATGATTTTACTTTTTGAATTTAAATTGCCATGCAAAAATATTATAATGGATGTCACCCCACTATGCATCGATATATACTTATGTATCTGTATGTCTCTTGTGTTGGACAGGATGTCATGTATGTAAACAATCATTGAAAAATTGCTCCGAAGATTCCAAACCTCGGTTTGGATGAAACAATTGATGTATATGTATATGTGCGTACGTGTGTGTATATATATACATATGTATATTGTGCCTTTTAATTTTAATTTTAATTCTAATATTGTTACAAGTATATTATATTATATTGTATTACATATAGTACCATAATACCCGCTTTATATAACCACCTTTGTTTAGCTCTAGTTTTTTGCTTTGGACTATATTTGTAATATGGTTCAAAATGTTATCCACCTCCTTAGTGATTTTTATTATATATTTTTACCCATAATCTTCCAATACTTTAGTGTATGTACACTCAATATTCTTCTGAGTTTTCGGCTTGTATTGGCCGATAGTGCTTCTTGTAGTTTTAATTGCCCTGATGAGTCCTTAATAGGACGAAACATTGTTGGCTAATAAAGACTTTTGATGTATTGAAGGCTTCTTTGTTTTATTTTCATAATATATATATATATATATGTATATATAGATATATATATATGTATATATATATATGTATATATATATATATATATATGTATATATATATATATATATATATATATATATGTATATATATATATATATATATATATATATATATATATACATATATTTATATATATATATGTATATATATATATATATGTATATATATATATATATATGTATATATATATATATATATATATTTGGCACAAAAACGAAGAAAAGAATCCCCAGTCACTGAAGAGATCACAGAATGTGTGACGAAAGAACTTTGACAATATATAAAAAACTATCTGTCTGTGGAACCAACCAACCAACCAGAAATTTATAAATTCCTAAATTTATAAATTTATTATAATAAATTGAAGTGATAGCAACTGGTGCGTGTGTTTCTTATTGGCAACATGACCCTCCCAAAGTATAACAATATATATATATATATATATACATATATATATGTATACATATATATATATTTATACATATATATACAGCAGCACAGACTCCACTACAGCAATGAAGAGGCGGATTTTCAGGTCTCTACGAAGGTCCGACCTCCACACCGATCTCAAGCTGTGACACGCCGCCCAGGCCTTGCTCTTCCTCTCAACCACATCATCTTCCGTATTCCCAATCTTTGCTCCCAAATACAGGAAGTCCTCAACCAATTCCAGCGGCTTCCCGCCTATATTGTGTCTGAGACTTGGACACTGACCAAGAGACTCACTCAGATGGTGGATGGGTGCTACACGGGAATGCTGAGGATGGCTCTGAACATTAATCAGTATACACTGAGGATGAAAAACTCAGAGCTGTATGGGAGCATCCCAAAAGTCAGCTCAAAAGTGACACAGGGGAGACTGAGGTTGGCTGGACATGCTCACCGACATCCAGAGTTGACATTGCACTCAGTGCTCCTTTGGGAGCCCCTACATGGACACACTAGAAGTGGAAGACCAAGGTTAACATATGTTTATGCCCTAAGGACAGGCACTGGTCTGTTGGAGATGCAGGATATGGCAGCGATAATGAGGGACAGAGACCGCTGGAGAGAACTCGTCCAAGGATCTCGGGAATTTTACCCGCCTTAGATAGATAGATAGATACATATATATATGTATACATATATATATATATATATACATATATATATGTATACACATATATATATATATATATATACATATATATGTATACATATATATATATATATATATATATATATATATATATATACATATATATATGTATACATATATATATATATATATATATATATGTATATATATATATATATATATATATGTATACATATATATATATATATATACATATATATATGTATACATATATACATATATATGTATATATATATATATACATATATATATATATATATATACATATATATATGTATACATATATATATATATATATATATATATATATATATATATATATACATATATATATATATATATATATATACAAACATCACACCAGGACACGTCAAAACAGAAACTGCCCACACAAAATTCAAGAAGTCTTTGGACAAATTCCTCCAAGTAATCCCGGACAAACCACACACACCCGGATATGTCTCCGCAAACAGTAATTCTCTTCTCGAATGGGCCATGGTGCCCAAATCCTGAATTGAAAGACTTCGCCAGGTGTTGCTATTAAGTTAGACATGGCTGGGCCAATACTGGCCAAAACATTTCAAAGTTATTCAAAGACAAAGTTATATGTATATGTATATATATATATATATGTATATATATATATATGTATGTATATATATATATATGTATATATGTATGTATATATATATATATATGTATATATGTATATATATATATATGTATTAATAAGAGGAATTCCAACTTTGTCTGATTTACTCGTTTTATTTACAATCCTTATATATATGTATATATGTATGTATGTATATATACATATATATGTATATATGTATGTATGTATATATATATATGTATATATGTATATATGTATATATATATATATATATGTATATATGTATATATATATATATATATATATATATATATATATATATATATATATATATATACATATATATATATATATGTAGATATCTATGGATGTATATATATATGTATATATGTATATATATATATATATATGTATATATCTATGGATGTATATATATATGTATATATATATATATATATGTATATATCTATGATATGTATATATATATATATGTATATATCTATGATATGTATATATATATGTATATGTCTATGATATGTATATATATATGTATATATATATATATATGTATATATCTATGATATGTATATATATATATATATATATATATATATATATATGTATATATGTATATACGTATATGTATATATATATATATATATATATATATATATATATATATATATATATATATATATGTTTGTAGGAGGTGAGTTTTATTGTAGTAGAATAAAGTAATGCAGATATCGGATAAGAAGCACTCTGCAGTTTGTAGGACTGGAGTATACATAATATATAAGAACAAAAGATATGTTGATTTAAAACTGCACTATCCACAAGTGTTTTTTAGCCTTCATATCATGTCCTCCTGTTTTATCTGATGAAAACACAAATATTATTGCATGATGATGTTTGTTTATGAAATGCGCATAATAAAATACATGGATCTCCTTTAACCATCTTTTATTCTTATATATTATATATATATATGTATATATCTATGTATGTATATATATATGTATATATATATATATGTATATATATATATATATATATATATGTATATATATATGTATGTATATATATATATATATGTATATATATATATGTATATATATATATATATATATATATATATATATATATATATATATATATATATATATATATATATATATATATATATGTACGTATTTTAATTTATGTAAAAGATTGTTTAATGTTTACTCCGCTCATATTTACAGTTCTGGTATCTCAAATCAGTACCATGGAACAACCACTATTATAACACCATATATATTTCCGTGGGTACTTAGTACCTACTGGAATATATCTATAGCATTTATCTGAATTCTCCTTAATGTAAAAAAAAAATGTATCATGCTGCTATTTCTAGTAACATGTAATATCAACTAGTCTATTATTCCCGCTCTTTCTAACGGCCCTTTAGTGTGGTTCTAATTTTAACGGCTTAATTCATACCCTGGGCAGAAAGCAACCCATCCACATCTACGTGGATTTATAACTAGTAGGTTTGGAGAAGCTACCTAAAGAGCTATTTCTTTCGATTGGAAATTCTCTGGATTTCCAATCTTTTGATTAGCGAAACCGTCGGTCATATCTCTAGAAGAGGTAAATATTTAAATCGTATTTTAATTTATTTAAAAGATTGTTTAATGTTTACTTGTTCCGCTCATATATATATATATATATATATATATATATATATATATATATATGTATGTATATATATGTATATATCTATCTATGTATATATATATAAATATGTATATATGTATGTATATATATATATATATATATATATATATGTATATATCTATGTATATATATATATATATATATCTATGTATATATATATATGTATATATCTACGTATATATATATATATATATATATATGTATATATCTATGTATATATATATGTAGGAACGATCGACTTTCGTCAAATCGGACCGAGGAAACAATGTTCCCGTTGGTCTTTCCAATTGCTAATACTATCTATCGGTCGCAACTCCAGGTAGAAGGAGCAACGTGAAATAAAGTGTCTTGCTCAAGGACATAACGCATCGCCTGGTCCAGGAATCGAACTCACAACCTTACGATTGCGAATCCAATTCTCTAAACACTCAGCCACACGCCTTCGTATATATATATGTATGTATATATATATCTATATCTTTGTATATATATATATATATATATTTGTATATATATATATATATCTTTGTATATATATATATATATATATATATATATATATATATATATATATATATATATATATATATATATATATATATCTTTGTATATATATATATATATATATATATATATATATATATATATATATATATATATCTTTGTATATATATATATATATATATATATATATATATATATATATATATATATATCTTTGTGTATATATATATAAATATTTTTTTTTATTTCATAGAAGGAGCTTCTACAGGACTAGTACTGTTTCATTCAGATGAAATCTTCAGTATTGAGTACCTTACTTACTGTGGTTATCCCCGACTCAACCCGGGACCTACGTATATATATATATATATATATATATATATATATATATATATATGCGAAAAGGTTCAGAACCCCAACGGCAGAGCTCAAGCCGTTTCGACGGCTATTTCTGGACTAAATTCAGTCCAGATGTACCCGTCGAAACGGCTTCAGCTCTGCTCTTGGGGTCCTGAACCTTTTCCTATTACCCACTCTACTATCTAAAGTATCGAGTACTCTTGTACGTTATGGTCCACCTGGTTCCTTACCACACTTCCTTCGTTATATATATATATAACAGAAAGTTATTGGTCACCGATATACAGAAAATCTCAATAAACAATAGCTAACAATATTGCTTAAATAATTATATATAGAATAACGTATAGAAATATCTCTAGAGGTAGATTCCTAGCATAGGGACAGGTCTTTCTGCTAGGAATTTGCCTTTAGCTAACTTTGTATGTGTATATACAGCGTGTCCCAAAATATCTTTACTCACTCTAGCAGCATTCTAATAAATATTGCCTGTACTGGAAATCAGTGAATGTATACACTTTTTTAGGTGAGGTGTGGATGTGGGGGGCATCCTGTGTATATATATGTGTGTATATATATTTATATATATTTTTTCAATGTGATGTATCCTTCGTTGTAAGGTCCGTACCGTAGATATAATTCAATATAATCTGATAGCGGTAATCCAGTGAAATCCATAGAAAGGTGCTATAGATCAGTCAATATGATCAATCCTCCAAAACGATCGTAAAACAATGATTTAAATAGGTAAAATAACTTGACTTTGTTGTTATTAGTTTCATTGTTAAATCAATATCTTATATATATATATATATATATATATATATATATACACGCGTCCCCACATATGTATTGGTTGGGCGTGTATATATTATAATAAAATAATTCATTTACTGGATATTTTCCGCTAGGCGATTAGTCCGGCTATGTGGTTTATGATATATATATACAGAGTCGGAGAGAGAGAGAGAGAGAGAGAGAGAGAGGAATTGAAACCGTGTCGCTGTCTTCACTTTGAATTTATTATAATATTGACTATACTCTGTGTAGTGATAGTAACACGTCATAGTTATTGGCACAATGGAGAAGAGGAGAAAGTTATGTGAGTTGGAAGTGAGGGGAAGGGGAGTAGTGATGACGGTACGAGAACGAGGGTAGGGTGAACGGGGGTAGTGGTGAACGAAGAAAAAGGTGAACGAAGGAATGAACGAGCGAGGGGAGGGAAGGAACAAAAGGGACCGAGGGAACTTAGGGTAGGGGAAGATGGAAGAGGCGAATGAGAAGAAGGGGAACGAAGGAGAATAATGTATGGGAAGAGGGGAGGGGGGGGGGGTGAGATGCTGAGTCTTATAGGGTGTGATGGGGGTAGGGTAGGACATGAGGAAGAAATTTGGAACAGATAATATGTATAGTTGTGTCAGTACATATCGCTGTGTAGGTGCGGGCGTGCTTCTGGGTGTGTGCGTGTTTGCGTACGTAATTTTGCGTGTGAGCGTATGTAACTGTGTATGTGTGTGCGTTTGTGTGTGAGAGAGTTCACGAATCTGTGTGTGAGCTCATGTATGTGTGTTTGTGTTGGTCTGTGCGCGTGTGTGTGATGCCATTTGACGTAAGTAATGATTTCTAGTATAGCCACAAGGTCAGTAATTAAGGGGGAGGGGAAATTAGATTAAATCGACCCAGTACGTTACTGGTGCTTTATTTTATCGACCCCATAAGAATGAAAGGCAAAGTTAACCTCGGCGGGATTTGAACTCAGACCGTAAAGGACCGTAACTCTATGCTGCAAAGCATGGTGTCCGACTCTCTGCCGATACTGCCAATCCACGCCCTTTGACGTAATTGATAAGTGTGTATAAGAGATTTGTGTGTGAGTATATTTTTGTTGTCTTTTAGCCCTTGGACAATTTAATCGAGCTGACCTATGATCAAAGAATTTCCATTATGTGCAAGTAACTCAGATTCACATCCAAAATCTTCAGACGGAAATATAGCTGTTATTTCTACAAAGTCGAGCAGCCCCCAAATTGTCCGAAGCTCTGTGTGTGTGTGTGTGTGTGTGTGTGTGTGTGTGTGTGTGTGCGTGTGTGTGTGTGTGTGTGTGTGTGTGTATGTGTGTGTGTGTGTGTGTGTGAACTGATATTTAAAGAGGTATGTGTGTTTGTGTGTATGTGTGTGTGTATATGTGTATGTGTGTGTGTGTGTGAACTGATATTTAAAGAGTTGTATAGTGTGTGCGCGTGTACGTACGCCAATGGGTGTATCCGTGCATTTATTTTTTATGTATGTGTGTATTGGTGCGTATAGTCGTGTTGTAGACGCGTGTAAGTCCTTACTTAGCAGAACGCAGATTAACAATAACAAAAAATATAAACTTTCCAACTACAACAATCGACTCTTTACAGGCGTTGTATGGATTACATTACCAAATGTAACGGTCCTTTTAAAAACAGTAAAATCTAGTTTCAGTTATAATTGGCTGCTATTTCTAACACGCAAAACTACTATATAAGTATGAAAGCTACTAAGCTACTACTCTAATTTAAATATCCTTAATTATTTCTCTCTCTCTCTCTCTCTCTCTCTCTCTCTCTCTCTCTCTCTCTCTCTCTCTCTCTCTCTCTCTTTCCATTTCTCTCGCGCTCTCTTCCCCTGTTTCTCCCTTTATCTCTTCCTTTCTTTCTCTCTCTCTCTCTCGTTCGCTCTCTGTATGTGTGTGTGCCTGCGCGCGCGCGGGTGTGTGTGTGTGTGCGTGTGTGTGTAGGTGATGAAATCAATAAGACAGACAGAAATAAAGGGAGCTAGAATAAATATGAAACGATGCTGTGATGAACATAACAGGTAGTAATAAAGCTGATTCAGACATACACACACACACACACACACAATATATATATATATATATATATATATATATATATATATATATATATATATATATATATATATATATGTGTGTGTGTGCAGAATAATGAAAATAAAAACAAAAGTCAGAGATAGGTATTTAATTTGTTCATACTTTTATTATCGTTTCAGAAAGGTGATTGATAGCGGAAGATCGGTGTATCGACTAGCATAGTAGTGGTCACGTCACTAGCTGTTTATATATTTTATAGGGTTATCCTATATTAATATCTAAACTCTAGTCTTAATTATGTAATACAACTTTGAATGTCTTAACATTTCACACACATACAGCACCACCACGACTAATATTAAACAAAACAAACAAACAAACGCAACCATTAATAACACAACAAAGCCGCCATCGCTACAACCAGCAATACCTAAAACATTACATCGCTGGTACCACCACCGCGTCCACAACACCACCATCAACAACAACTACTATTACCGAAGGCACCATCAAAACCGTGATTAGACAATACGACAGTAACCCTCACTTGTAACAACCACAGTAACATTGACAATACGTTAATATCAACACAAACCTCACCACCACTAACATGGTGAACCCCCTCCCAACCACATCTCCACACGACAACATGAACACCACCACAAACAACATTACAACACAAATATCACCGCCAACATTACAACACAAACACCACAACCGACATTACAACACAAACACCACAACTAACGTTACAACACTAGTAAAACCTCTACCACTATCACCACCACCACTACCAACAACAATAACACATACACCTCCACCAACAACAACAACATCAAGACATACACCACCATCACCACCAACAACAACCACATACACCACCAACAACAACAACAACCACAACACATACACCATCACAAACAACAACAACACGTACAGCAACACAAATAGCAACACAAACGCCACAACCACCACCACCACCAAAGACACAAACATCACAAAACCACCACCACCAAAAATAACAACCATAAAAACACCACTTCAAACAACAACAACAACTCCACGACAAACAACACAAACACCACCACAAACAACAACACAAACACCACCACCACCAATAACACAAACGCCGCCAACACTAAAGACACAAACACTACAAGAACCACCACAACCACCACCACCACCACCACTACCACCACCATCAAAAAGAACAACAACATAAACACCACCACAAACAGCAACACAAACACCACCATTAACAACATCATCGCAAACATGTCTAAAACAACAAGCCATCAACACCACGATGGCAATTTCAACATTACCATCCGTGATAGGGTGTTAAGTGAGAGCGAACCTTCTAGAAGTGTTCTGATGATGTCAACACTGTATGTATGGTTGGTAGTGAATGGTAGCAACGTAATGGCTTCTGAGTGTCTGTGTAAGTGTGGGTGTCGGTGTATTTGTTATTGCGTGAATGTGATTGCGTGAATGTCAGTGAGTGGGTTGCGTGAATATCTGCATGTATGTGTGCGTGAGTGTGTGTGTGTGTGTGTGTGTGTGTGTGTGTGTGTGTGTGTGTGTGTGTGTGTGTGTGTGTGTGTGTGTGTGTGTGTGTGTGTGTGTGTGTGTGTCGGGGTGTGTGATTGCGTGAATGTCTGCATATATGTATGAGTGAGTGTATGTGTGTATGTGAGTGTCGATGTGTGTGTGAGTGTCGGGGGTGTGTGATTGCGTGAATGTCTGCATATATGTATGAGTGTCTGTGTGTATGTGAGTGTCGATGTGTGTGAGTGTCGATGTGTGTGATTACGTGAATGTCAGTGTGTGGATTGCGTGAATATCTGCATGTATGTGTGCGCGTGTGTGTGTGAGTGTCGGTGTGTGTGATTGCGTGAATGTCTGCATATATGTATGCGTGAGTGTCTGTGTGTTTGTGAGTGTCGATGTGTGTGATTACGTGATTGTCAGTGT
The DNA here is from genome assembly GCA_964016885.1 of Eledone cirrhosa. Taxonomy (NCBI): domain Eukaryota; kingdom Metazoa; phylum Mollusca; class Cephalopoda; order Octopoda; family Eledonidae; genus Eledone; species Eledone cirrhosa. The sequence goes on from OZ024742.1 coordinate 172,077,036, forward strand.
GTGGGTTGCGTGAATATCTGCATGTATGTGTGCGTGTGTGTGTGTGAGTGTCGGTGTGTGTGATTGCGTGAATGTCTGCATATATGTATGCGTGAGTGTCTGTGTGTATGTGAGTGTCGATGTGTGTGATTACGTGATTGTCAGTGTGTGGGTTGCGTGAATATCTGCATGTATGTATGCGTGTGTGTGTGTGAGTGGCGGTGTGTGTGATTGCGTGAATGTCTGCATATATGTATGCGTGAGTGTATGTGTGTTTGTGAGTGTCGATGTGTGTGATTACGTGAATGTCAGTGTGTGGGTTGCGTGAATATCTGCATGTATGCGTGCGTGTGTGTGTGTGAGTGTCGGTGTGTGTGATTGCGTGAATGTCTGCATATATGTATGCGTGAGTTTCTGTGTGTTTGTGAGTGTCGATGTGTGTGATTACGTGATTGTCAGTGTGTGGGTTGCGTGAATATCTGCATGTATGTGTGCGTGTGTGTGTGTGAGTGTCGGTGTGTGTGATTGTGTGAATGTCTGCATATATGTATGCGTGAGTGTCTGTGTGTGTGTGAGTGTCGATGTGTGTGATTACGTGATTGTCAGTGTGTGGGTTGCGTGAATATATGCATGTATGTGTGCGGGTGTGTGTGTGTGAGTATCGCTGTGTGTGATTGCGTGATTGTCTGCATATATGTATGCGTGAGTGTATGTGAGTGTCGATGTGTGTGATTACGTGATTGTCAGTGTGTGGGTTGCGTGAATATCTGCATGTATGTGTGCGTGTGTGTGAGTGTCGGTATGTGTGATTGCGTGAATGTCTGCATATATGTATGCGTGAGTGTCTGTGTGTATGTGAGTGTCGATGTGTGGGATTACGTGAATGTCAGTGTGTGGGTTGCGTGCATATCTGCATGTATGTGTGCGTGTGTGTGTGTGAGTGTCGGTGTGTGTGATTGCGTGAATGTCTGCATATATGTATGCGTGAGTGTCTGTGTGTATGTGAGTGTCGATCTGTGTGATTACGTGAATGTCTGCGTGTAAGTGTGCGGGAATGTGTGTGTGTGAGTGTGTGTTTCGGGATGTGTGTTTGCGTGAATGTCGTTGAGTGTGTGTGTTTGTGTGTGCGATCGCTAAATGTTTTTTTTTCTGTTTTTGCGTAAATCTCTATGTGTATGTGTGTGAAAGTCGGTGTGTGTGTGTGTATGTGCGTGTGTGTGTAAATGTCGGGGTGTGTGCGTGAATGTCGATGTGTGTGTGTGTGTGTGTGCGAGAATGTTTATTTGTGTGTGTGTGCGCGTGAAAGTCGGTGCGCGTGTGTGTGTGTGTGTGCATAAATGTCGGTATGTGTGCTTGAATGTCGATGTGTGTGTGTGTGTGGAGGGGTGTGTTTGCGTTAATGTGTATGTGTGTATGTGCTCGAATGTTGGTGCGTCTGTGTATGTGGGAATGTCAGTGTGTGTGTGTGGCTGACTGTCGGTGTGTGTGTGTGTGTCTGTGAATGTCGGGGAGCATGTGAGTATCCGTGAATTCCGGTGTGTGTGTGTGTGCGAGTGTACGTGTATGTTTGTGCGAGAATATCGGTGTGTGTATGAGTGAATGTGGGTAAGTGGGTGTGTGTGTGTGTAGGTGTGTGTGTGCGCGTGGATATTGGTGTGTGTGGGAATATCGATGAGTGAGTTTGTGTGTGGGGTGTGGGGTGTATGGCAATGAGTGTGTATATGTGTGTATGAGTGAATGTGGGTAAGTGCGTGTGTATGAGTGTGTGTGTGTGCGTGGATGTTGGTGTGTGTGGGAATATCGATGTGGGAATATCGATGAGTGAGTGTGTGAGTGTGTGTGTGTGTGTGGGGGGTTATGTCAATGAGTGTGTACATGTGTGGTGTATGAGTGAATGTGGGTAAGTGTGTATGTGTGTGTGTGTGGGGGGGGGGGGCTTATGTCAATGAGTGTGTATATGTGTGAATTTATGAGAATGTCACTGACATACCATTGCACTAATATTGGGTGTGTTGCGTGTAAATGTGTTACTGGTATACCATCGTACCAACAACTATACTGTTATACGATCGTACCAACAGCTATACCGTTATACCTCGCAAATTGCGTGTGTGTGTGTGGTGCGTGTATGTGGATGGTACTAACGTAGCATGGTACCAACATGTGGAATATCTCGCAGCGTGGCTGAATGATTAAGCAGTACGGCTTGCAATCATCAAGTACCGTGTTCGATCCCATTGAGTGTCTTCTAGTGCATGTTTTATTTACCGTACCTTCGGGTTGCCACGGGCCTTGCCAGTGAAAATAAACGAGAAATGCACTTGTAGCACTATCTACAATTCATAGGACCATACTGTCTGCGTGTGAGTGAGAGTCAATGTATGTCTGCATGTGTATATATTTACATAGATGTGTTACATTCTTCTTATACGAATTTCATTCATTAGACTGCGGCCATGCTCTTGCACTATCACATATGTATATATATATATATATATATATATATTTAGGTTTAGTGGTTCACCACAGGATAGATCTGGTCATTCGGTATAGATAATTATGATGTAATATTATCAAAAGCACCCGACGTCATGCAACTCATCCATCTTTGATGTTGAATCTTGTTGGTGGCACGAGAACGGAGTTATTTATTGAGTAAATGAAATAAATCTTTGAAGGAACTTCTCCCACGCGGCCTCCTGCCATTTTACTCAATAATAACTATATATATATATATATATATATATGTAGATAAATCTACCAAGAGTTTACGGTAGTGTCCAATCCGTATGGCCTTTATATATATATATATATATATATATATATATATGTGTGTGTGTGTGTGTATGTGTGTGTGTATAAATATATATATATATATATATATATATATATTTATATATATATATTTAAAATAGAAAAGGCTTCTACAGAACTAGAATTGTTTCATTCGGGAGAAAACATCAGGGGCTTCCTGATGATTTCTCCCGAATGAAACAGTTCTAGTCTTGTAGAAGCCTTGTAGAAGCCTTTTCTATATTTAATATTTATACTCTGCTTTGTATTGAGTACCTTACTTACTGTGGTTACCCCCAACTGAACCTGGGACAAACTTATTAATATATATATATAAGCTAGCATTCTTAAAACATAAGGTGAGAGTAACTTTGAAATTATCTAATCCTGAACTATTCAAACTACACATTTATTGATTCATTTGAGATTTTTTCCAACTTGTTTCGAATCTTCCGTCTAAACACTCATGCAACACGTTTGTATGTCTGACCATGTGTGTGCCTGACAGAGAAAGTGTGTACACAGTATGGCGAAAGGCTTCAGGAGATCACTTTGCATTCTGATGGTTAGATCCGACAAAGTGGCACCTTGGGCAAGTATCCTTTACTATAGACGCGGGCCATCCATTGATTTGTGAATGGAATTGTGTAGACAGTTTAGATGCTCGGCGAATAGACTGTATCCGTTAGGTTCTTTAAGAGTACAGATATATATGGAATACTTTGCCACGTACGCTAGCGTTTTACATTTATCAAATAACTGGAAAACTCAACATGGAACCCAACGGAGGGGTTTCTTTCGTTCTGTAATGTGGTGGGGTCCCACTAGTGATATACGACAAGTCTTGAACATTTTAACCTGGTAGAACCCATCATTCACCTGGTCTGAACGCTACCGATATTTTCCCAGAGAGAGAGAGAGAGAGAGAGAGAGAGAGAGAGAGAGAGAGAGAGAGAGAGAGAGAGAGAGAGAGAGAGAGAGAGAAAGATGGGTGTAGAGGGGGAGAGACGAAAATGGACATAGTCTGGAAGAGGGAGACAGACATAGATATTGTGAAAGGAAAAAAAGGTCCGCACTATTGTACTGGAATGTTAGCGTCCCGGGACAAATGGAATACAATGATATCCTCGGTGGGATTGGAATTCAAACACCAGAAAGTTGGACCAGATAACACAAAGCTTTGTAACGATTTATCTAATTCGCTACCCATTATCAATGCACTAACAATTTACATATGTATATTTTATGTCGTATAACACTTATGGAACCTGTTATAGACATCTCTGTGTAAAGATGTGTGCGTGCTTGTGCTGTGCGTGTGTGGGTAAGGAGTGTATATTGGAGAAGGAGATAAAAGTGTAGAAAAGAAAGTGTTAAATAGAGAGAGAGCGTGTGTGTGTGTGTGTGTGTGTGTGTGTGTGTGTGTGTGTGTGTGTATGTATGTGTGTGTGTGTGTGTGTGTGTGTGTGTGTGTGTGTGTGATGAGAGAGAGAGAGAGAGAGGAGGAGAGCAAGAGAGAGAGCGAGAATGGGAGAGAGAGAGAGAGTTATGGAGTTAGAGAACGGGTAAGAGAGAGATGGATGTGATTTGAGAGAAAGTGAAAGAGGAAATGGAATAGAGTGCGAAAGAAAGAATGTGAAAGAAGGAAAACTTTAATATTAAAATTTGTCTTGAGATATTTTGAGCTATACTAAGAAGAGGAAGAAAGCATTGAATTGGCCAAGTCGTTAGAACGTCAGCTAGAATATTTTGCAGTATTTGTTCCAGCTCTCTGAGTTCAAATCCCACCGAGGTCGACTTCGCCTTCCATTCATTCAAGGTCGACAAAAAAAGAACCAGTAAAATACTGGGGTCGATTCTACCTCTATATGTTTTCTCACATTTACTCTCCATCCTTCTCTGGAAGAAATCTGCTGTATTCAGACCTGGTGAGTAGATGGGCTCTGCCAGGTTTAAAAATGCTCTAGAAACGCTGTATGTCAATACGGCGCCCCTACGACTTCCCGAGGAGTTACAGGACCATGCATGCAAAAAGAAGGAAGATAGACATATTAACTGATGTGTTAAGCGCTGTTATTATTACTATTGGTAAAGTAGGCGGTAGATTGGCAGTACTATTGGTAAAATAGGCGGTGGATTGGCAGTATCGGTAGAGGGTCGGACGCCATGCTTTGACGCAAAGAGTTACGGCCCTTTCCATTCTGAGTTCAAATCCCGCCGAGGTTAACTTTGCCTTTCATCCTTACGGGGTCGATAAAATAAAGTACCTGTAATGCACTAGGATAATTGCTGGCCTTGTGCCAAAAGTAGAAACAATTATTACTATTGGTAAAGGCGGTGGATTGGCCGACTCGGTAGAGCGTCGGACACCATGCGTTTCAGCACAGAGTTACGTCCCTTTACATACTGAGTTCAAATCCCGCTGGGGTTAACTTAATCTTTCATCCTTACGGAGTCGATAACATAAAGCACCAGTAATGTACTGGTGCCCATTTAATCCCCTTCCCTTAAATTACTGGCGTTGTGCCTATACTAGAAATAATTATTACTATTGGTAAGGGCGGAGGATTGGCAGTATCGATAGAGGGTCGGACGCCATGCTTTGACGCATGGAGTTACGGCCTATGCCATTCTGAGTTCAAATCCCGCCGAGGTTAACTTTGCCTTTGATCCTTACGGGGTCGATAAAATAAAGTACTAGTAATGTACTGGGTAATTGCTGGCCTTGTGCCAAAAGTAGAAACAATTAGTACTATTGGTGTTAGGGTGGTGAATTGGCAGTATCGGTTGAGCGTCGGACAATATGCTTTATAGCATAGAGTTATAGCCCTTACGGTGTTGATAAAATAAAGCACCAGTAACGTACTGGGGTCGATTTAATCGACTTTGACCCCACCCCAACTACTGGCCTTGTGCCTATGTGAAAAATAATTGTTACTATGGATGTTGATAATGCTACTGTTGGTGTTAATAGTGGTGGTTAATATGTTGGTGATAGTATTGATTTTGTTGGTGTTTTGATGATGGTAATAGTGTTGAAGTTTGGTAGTTGTTGGGATGCTGATGTTCGTGCTTTACCTCAGTATTACAACTATAGCAACTTATTATTAGCGATTCCCACGAAGGTTACTTGTCGATAGTAAAGAAATGCAATCATATAGCATGTACTACAAGTAATCGTACAAGTTAGTATAAATACCCCAGTGATGCGGGCCCGGACTAGGTTTTATAGATTTTACTATACAATGCAGGTATATATTCTACTGAATGGCAGAAGATAGGAACAACCCATAACATTACTGTACATATAGTAACTACAACTACCACTGTTACTGTCATGTGAGAAACCGTCAAAATGATCACTCTTATGATTAAATGTAGACCTGTTATGCATGCTGTTACCAGTTTGCCAAACTCCAGTATATAAAGATATTCCATTCTCCTATCCACACTAATTCTATATTTCTGTCGAAACGATACACATGTTATTGTAAGTATTCTACCAATTCTGGTATTCTACTATATAACAATTCTACTACTCACCCAAAAGCTGTGGAAACTTGAGGGGCTGCAATATCACCGAATATTTAAAAGGATCTCTTGTTAATCATTATGTCCCGGGTACGATCCCATTGCGTGGAATTCTATGCATTTTAAAGTCTACTAATAATTCTACAAATATCTGTAGACGCAGTGCAGGTTACACTAATAATGTTATAGTACACGCTTAGGACATTAGTAGAAAACGTTCGATATTCATTATGGCTCACTATGCCCTGAGGTCAAATTCTCCCGAGGTCAAATTTGCCTATTATTCTTTCGAGGTCAATAAAAGTACTGGAATAGATACTCTCTCTCTGTGAAAGAAATCGGCACTGTTCAGACGTATAGCGAAGGTGAGCTCACTACCAGGTTCAACATTGATCAGGGTACATTTGAACTCTGAACGAAGGGGCTTCTCTGTAGTCGCTTGAATTAGGCAGAAGGCCAACAAATTTAAGCGGAGGGGAAAGTCGATTAAATTGACCCAAGTGCTTTACTGGTGTATATTTTATTGACCCGGTAACGATAAAAGGCAAAAATAACTTGGCAGGATTTGTAATCAGAACGTAAAAAGAAGTAACAAAATGCCGCAAATCGCTCTACCGACATTGGCACTCAACTTCCCTCTTCCTACTACTATTACAACTAATAATGGTTTCTGATTTAGGCATAAAGCCAAGAATTTTAGGATCGGGGTAAGTCGATTAAATCGACCTCAGTGCATGACTGGTGCTTTATTTTATCAATCGAGTAAGGATGAAAGGCGATGCTCACCTAGGAGGGATTTGAAATCTGACCGTAAAGTCGATTACATGAAAGCCAGTGCATGATTGGTACTTTATTTTATCGACCCAGGAAGGATAAAAGGCAAAGCTAACCTCGGCGGGATTAGAGTCTGAAACGTAAAGGGACGGGAGTATGCCGTGAAGCATGTTGTATGACGTTCTATCGATACTATTAATCCGTCGCCTTCGCTGCTGCAAATGATAATATTAATAATCAATTGTGTTAAACACCTTTTCCTGCATTTTTACTGATTATGTCCATCCCCAACAATCTTCAATATTTATGTATATCGAGGCAACATTAAAGTATCTACATCGTTATTATTCCTGGTAAAAATAGCAGTGAAAATTTCCTTAAATCACAAAATCAGTGGGACTCGGCTGTAATTTGCATTCAGACATGATATGTAGTTTCTAAATAAAGCATTTGCTAACATTAATCCGCTGCTATTAACACACAATGGAAACTTCCTATGATGTGCAAACACGTAGAAGGCCAGCAATATTGCATAGTTATAAGCTATAGGAACAACGATATGTTAGTAATGGGACCCCTTTCATTGAAACACCCCACCTCCCAAAATATCCTCAAAATGCAAACTCGTAGGATGCCATATAATCTTGCAAAGTTATGAGCTGTATGGCTCCTCTCATTTAAACAAGAGAAACCTCTTAGAATAGCTAAACCTCCATACGTGTGAATTGTTAGAAAATGATAGAACTGGGGCCCCAAGAAAGCTCCTATGAGAGGTAATATACATAAGGGTGAGCTATAAACTTCAAATTGATACGATACAAACCAGTTATTACAATTGATGTCGCTGGCATATGAGTCTATCATTCAGTATTTATGGAAAAATGGACAATCTTTGGTATACCACATGTCATTGCACAAGAAAGATGAGCAGCTATACTTGAGTGGTACGTTAGCGACCACGGCTACAATAATCGACAATTTTGACATCTGCTGCATTTGAAATCAACTAACAGATATCAGAAACATGTAGTGCTAGGCATTCTCTCTCTGGCTTTAACAATACCGATAAAATATATGAGCATGCGTATGTATGTGTGTGTGAGTGCATATATGTGGAAGCAAGCAAGAAGGCAAGTAAGCCCTGTTTCAAGATTCATTAAACTCTCATCAATGATATTTTCTAAACCAATACTTGTTTCTACTTTATGCACAAGGCCAGCAATTACCCAGTGCATTACTGGTACTTTATTTTATCGACCCCGTAAGGATGAAAGGCAAAGTCAACCTCGGCGGGATTTGAACTCAGATCGTAAAGGGACGTAACTATGCTTGAAAGCATGGCGTCCGACCGTCTACCGATACTGCCAATCCACCGCCCATTTTCTAAACCAATACTGACATGGAAATAGACCAGTGTGAATATAGAATTTGCGTGATGAACAATTGCTGGATATGCTCATTTGCATATTGGTAGGAGGTTTCAATTAATTGGCAGCAACACTCAGACAGCTTTAAGCGCAGTATGAGTATATATATGAAAGCATATTCTATAAGTTATATAAAATAAACATATGGAAGCCTCGCTGTGAAATATACAAATATGTTTCGTTGCGAAAAGAAAATATTCTCTTTTATTCACTGAACATATATATATATGTGTGTGGCGTACGTGTGTATCAACATGTGATTATTGCTTTGTATATATCCATGTGTATATAAGTATATAACTATTATATACCTAAATATATAAATGTGTATCAGTATATATATATATATATACATATATATAATAAGGAGATGACGGACCCAGCATATATATATATATATATAAAATGGCGTTGCCCAGTGGTTGCACATGGGTTACATATGAATAAAAGTAGTCCTTCATCAGTGATCTTCCAACCTTCATTGGTATTTCTTCGCTTTAAAGATCATATACCTCTAGTTGGTGCGAGCAATAACTAAAGAGAGTTATTGGGACACGTAAAATAGGGTGAAGCGAGCGGCACATGTAAACAAACATAGATGGTAATGCAACGGAAAGAGAGGAAGAGGAGAAACAAGTCCGTGATATCTGTGAACTTAAGTTCGGTGAAATCATAGACGAGAGGTAAAAACCATCCGACCTGGGCGAGATGTGAGCCTGAAAAGGATTTCACACAGGTCAAACGGGAGGAAGTGAAAGAGGGGGAGAAGTAGGGAATGAGTGAGTGAAAGGGCGAGGAAGAGGCCAGCTGATAGAGAGAGAGCTACTGGCTATACCTCTGTTTGGTGCGAACAATAACTAAAAAAAAGGTTATTGGGACCGATATTGTGAAACGAACACTCGTCATATATATATATATATATATATATATATATATATATATATATATATATATATATATACATATATATATATTCATACTCAGACAAGCCCTGGTTTACTGTTATTTTATCTCCAGATTATTTACAAGGCTATCACAGACGAGTGTTCGTTACACACTACCGTCTATCTTTAAAGTAATATTCAGGAAGATTCATCGGCACATGTTATGCGACCAGGCTGTCCCTATATTTTACAGTTATAGTCCAACCGACGTGCTTCCAAACAAACCCAAACTATCCAATTCCTTTCACAAAGCACGAGCCGACCCGAGGCTATGGAAAATAATACTTGCCCAAATGCCCCACAGTTGGATCGAACGAGGGACCTAATGATTAATTTGTGAATCTCATAACCATTCGTAAAATATGCGTCCAACATCTAAAAATATAGGGGTCACACATATATACACGTGTTGATATGGCGCATGTCTTTCTGGCATGACACCCATAATTTTGATTTAGATTAAATTCATTTAATTTATCTTAATTTTAGATATAGATATATATATATTTATATATAGAAATGATTACAGGAATATGGAATCATCAGGAATATCAAGGATTTCATATGAATGAAACGTTTCTACTCATGTAACAGTGAATTCTATGAATATGCTTATACTCTACCAACATATTCTTTAACTATGGTCACCTCCTGATGACAGTGAGGAACCTACATCCTCCCCCCTCCTCTCTCTCTCTCTAGATATATATATACACACACGAATGCTTGCACACACTCTCTCTCTCTCTCGCTCTCTCTCTCTCTCTCTCTCACACACACACACACACACACACACACACAGACACATATATATATATATATATATAAATATATATATATATATATATATATATATATATATACATATATATAAACGTTAATAAAAACAAAGTAACATTAAATTCGACGCCCCCGTAATACCAATTTGTATGGGTTTGGCTGTTATGATGGGAAGATTTGGCTGTTGCGTTGGGAGTGTTTCGTATGATTATAGAAGTTGGGATTAGTTTTCCTTTCTGTACAATGTATAATGTGTTACGCATCTGGAAACTGTGGTTGTTTTTCCCTATATGGAGTATATTTACTTGAGAGTGTACTTTGTTTCTGTTTTTGTTACGGCAATTCACAGCCATGATTCAGTGTGCGCGTGCATATATATATATATATATATATATATATATATATATATATATATATATATATATATATATACATATATATATATATATATATATATATATATATATGAGAGAGAGAGAGAGATAGAGAGAGAGAGAGAGAGAGAGAGAGAGAGAGAGAGAGAGAGAGAGAGAGAGAGAGAGAGACGTGTGTGTGTGTTTAGGTGTATTTATGTACCGAAGTCAACTTTGCCTTTCTTGCTTTCGAGGTCGCTAAAAAGTACCAGATTTATATTCGTGTGGATCGTCTCCTATATCTCTTACTCACTTCATCTCTCTGACTTTCTACGGTTCTTTGAAATAAATATGTTGTGTTCAGAACTGGAGGGTGTGGGGTTCCGTCAGGCGTAAAAAACCCAAGGAACGACGTATGTTTCTACGATGCATCCACAACACCACTAGGAGCTACGGAACCATACCATACATAGCATTCATGATCGTATACTTATACAACTTTCTGGGTAATGAGTTCGCTTCGCCAATAGATTGCCTGGTATTTCCTCCAGAATCGCACTGACCAAAGTGTTGAGCGACATTTCTAGGGGAAACTCTAGAACACTATGATATATGTGTAATATATATAATTTTGTTTTGTGGTATCCATGGTGTTCGCATAAATGACGATGTTGCAGATGTGCAACGAAAGATTTATGTAAATTATGTAAACTATATATATGTGTTTGTGTCTATATTGTATCTATATTATTTTTGATCGTCGGTCAGTCAATGGCAACATTGAGGACCGAGTAAGTTAGATCGCAGATATAAAAGACAGCGAGAAGCGAAAACCAACCAAACAGTGAGTGTGTTCTGTTGTTAATTCTGGCAATATTACGCAAATATGACCCTCCCCAAGTATAACCATATATATATATATATATATATATATATATATATATATATATATATATACATGTATGCTAAGACCATGAATACCACAAAACATAATGATTATTTCTACTTTTGGCACAAGGCCAGCAATTATTCCAGTATATTACTGGTACGTTATGTTATCGACCCCGTAAGAATGAAAGGCAAAGTTAACCTTGGCAGGATTTGAACTCAGAACGTAAAGGGCAATAACTCTATGCTGCAAAGCATGGCGTCCGACCCTCTACCGATACTATCAATCCACTATGCACAATTATCGATTATATACCAAGCCGGTAAATTAATGATATAATGGTCCGGCCTCCAGCTCTGATGTTTAACCTTATAATCTCTCCCTTTCCCCATATATATGCGTGTGTGAAAATGTGTGATATATATTTACGCTTTTATCAATGTCGGTGTTTATGTCCTGTAACTTAGCGAGCCGGCAACAAAGAGATCGATATAATTAGTGCCAGACTGGAGTCGATATAATTATCTAAATCAAGGTGCTCGCACAACATGGCAGTTATCTTATAACCAAAATTCAATAAAAGAATACAATGCCTTGATCATGTCTAGAATATATAGGTTTCCGAAGCGTTTACCTAAGTACTTCTCTTAAGATATATTTATATAAATATACACTCTTATATATACTTATATATATATATATATATATATATATATATATATATATATATATATATATATATATATATATATATATATATATATATAAGTATATATAAGAGTGTATATTTATATAAATATATCTTAAGAGAAGTACTTAGGTATATATATATACACAGTATATATATATATATACACAAACACACAAATACTCATACATACACTGACGTATGTATATATAAAGATTCCGAACTGTTCAGATCTAGCTGTCGAAACGGCCGAAGCTCAGCCATTGGGGTCCTGAATTTTTCCTATATATATATATATGGCTGAGCTTCGGCCGTTTCGACAGCTAGATCTGAACAGTTCTATTAGCCATTCTACTACCCTAAGTATCGAGTTCTCTGGTGCGTTATGGTCCACCTGGTTCCTTACCACACTTTCTTTGTTATATCTATATACGTCCGTGTATGTATGAGTATGTGTGTTTGTGTGTATATATATATTTATATATATGAGTGCATATATATATATCTTTAGAGACGTACTTAGCTAAATACTTCGGAAACCTCTATATTCAAGACATGTGTGTATTTGTGTTGATATATGTGAGTGTGTGTGTGGGTACATTAAGTGTGTGAAATTTATGTGTGTGTATATGTGTTTATAAATATACATATAAATCTTTCGTAATGTGACGTAACTATATTCAGTAAGGAAAAAAGATGAGAACAGTTTAATGTTGCTCTTTACGTAAGTGGTTTGTTGTTGTTTAGTCCCCAGGTCAGGTCAGTCCTTATTTACTGCCCAGTCTGGATCATCTCGTGTTTTATGGAATGAAGAATGTGTGGGAGAGATATTATCCAATGTCCTCTTTATCATAAGCGTATGGTAAAACGTGAGGCTCCTTTTCTATTTCTAGCACGTTATGCAACCACGTAGGCTTGCGAAATTTTATATCGCTCATAAGGTTTTATTGGCGATATTTTGTTCATTATACGCCTTGTCGAACTGATGTATGATTAATGGTTACCACCCATGACAATTCAATCTAGATTTATAATTATACCCAGTGAAATCTAAATTGCAAATCCTGCCGAGTTAGCGTTGCCTTTCATCCTTACGGGGTCGATAAGATATAGTACCAGTAAAGTGCTGGGGTCGTTTAGTCGACCTTCCCCTCGCCTAAAATTGTTGGCCTTCTGCCTAAATCAGAAACAATTATTATTGAAAGTGAAGTTTATAGGGCGTACATGTGCGCTGTTTTGGTTGATTTGACTGCTATTTCTCGCATACTGAATAGCCACAGAGACTCCCTTATTACCTTATACTGCTGTTGGTTTTACTACTACTACTACTACTACTACTACTGTAACTGTTGGACCTTCGTCTGTTTCGACGACGATTGCTCCAGGTGTTAGAGCAATGAAATTTAACATGCAAGCAGGTGAACATTGTAGAGGTGTGTGCACACTTAACGTAGATCTCGGGGAGATTCAGTGTAAAATATTGTCTCATGATCGATCATTTGAGTTACAATTACATTTTACCAGCTTGAGTGGGCTTCAGCAATGTGAAATAAAGAATACAACGTGCCACCTCGTCAGGTTATCGAATAACCGACTACGATCGCTAAAACATCCCAAGTACGACGAACACAACCAACAGGGCCAGTTTTGTCTTTCACCGTTTCTGGGTTGATAAAATACCCGTTATTACTGGAATCGATCGAATCGACTTTCTTTTTAAAATTACCGGGCTATCGCCTAAATTAAAATATTTTTATTATTATTAAGGAAGGCGGATTGACAGAATCGATTGAGGGTCAAACATTTAAGCCCCGCCAAGATTGACTTTGCCTTCATTCTTCCGAGGTCGATAAAATAAAGCACCAATAGCACATGTGGGTAAATTTAATAGACTTACCTTCCCATCAAATTTGCTGGCCTTGTGCTTAATTCAGAAACCATTATTATTAAGGGTGAAGGATTGGCTCTATCGGTAGATACATATCTATATTCACACACACATATTTTAAAACGTTGTTGTCGCTAGTTTTCATGCTATAGCTTTGCACTGATCAGTCTTGGCGGAACACAACAATCAGGCATTGTCATTCAAAACATGGTCATCCTGTTACTTTTTATCAAGGTGTAAGCATCTAGGATCACATGGAAACAATGTCTCATTAAATCGGTCTGAAGTATGATTTGAGGGAATTGAGACTGCTATTTCTAACAGAAAGATCGACCATGATACTTTCTTTAATGTTTGTCGTTAGTGCTTGTAGTGGTATTATTATTACTAGTGGTTAGGGCGGTGGATTGGCAGTATCGGTAGAGAGTCGGACACCATGCTTTGCAGCATAGAATTACGTTTTTTTACGGTCTGAGTTCAAATCCCGCCGATGTTAACTTTGACTTTTATCCTTACCGGGTCGATAAAATAAAGCACCAGTAACGTACTGGGGTCGATTTAAACGACCCCCCCCCCAATTACTCGCCTTGTGCCTATACTAGAAATCATAATTATTACTGCTTAATCTATTGTTCTACGAACGGAATTAGCCTAGCCGGCATCTGAGAGATTCAGGGTTCGATTCCTCGTAGCAGCCGATGGCAAATTCTTTTTCCCTCTTTAAGGATCTACACTCTAATTTATAGTATTTCTTCGCACGCATAAATCTCTCTTTATATTATCTATCTATATATCTATATCTATATCTATGTATCTATCTCTCTGTATATATAATATCGTTATCATAAGGTTGCAATATATGTTTATTACTTTCGTAACCATTTCACGAATCAGATTTAACATTGATGCAGCAAGGTTTTCTCTTTTTTTTTATCTTGTTTTGTTTATATTTGCAGAAATGTGTGCAAGAATAAATAAAATGAACAATTCCGAGATTTTTCCATTATTATTATTATTATTATTGATCAGACAAATGCTTAGGACATATACATATATATATAAAGAGAGAGAGAGA